>JAOTAX010000196.1:24455301-24466760 GCA_025629825.1 Erythroxylum guanchezii
CGAATCCAGTTGATGGAAGGAGTTGAGGTTCAGGAGGTGATTGGGAATCTCAAAGAGGATACCATAATTTCTCACACTGACCCTCCAAATATAGCAGCCGAGGCGGGAAGTCCAGATAACATGCATCAAATGCAATACAAAGAGGTGTAAGAAACACAGCCTTAGGACGATGGAACCAAGGAAGCTCCTGTTGAAGGTACAACTTCTCTTTAGTTGGTAGTGTAGCCCATTGCACTTTTTATATCATTATGTCGATCTTAATTTGGAATTGTCAAGGGGCGGGAGGGACTAAACTCCATGCCATACTTCGTAATTATATTCGTCATTTTAATCCTGGTATCCTTGTTCTGATGGAAACCCGAATTAGTGGAATAAGGGCTCACGAGGTCATGAGGGCCTTGGGATTTGATTACTCGTTTAGAGTAGAGGCAGAAGGTTTCTCTGGAGGGATATGGATTTTATGGAAGGATGATTTCAATATTTCAATAGTACTAGCACATTGCCAATTTATTCATACCACAATCAAGTATGCTTCTTGCTCTTTTAACTTTACAGCGGTTTATGCAAGCCCGCAAGCCCCTTCTCAATCCTACCTCTGGTCGATTTTAAAATGAGTAGGAAGCTCTATTCATAGACCCTAGCTCGTAGGAGGGGATTTTAATGCTAAATTGGAGGTAGCGGATAAACGAGGTGGAGCCACGAATGTGCATGTGGTGAACAAACGTTTTTAAGATTAGGTGTATGAGAGTAGCCTTCATGGTCTTGGTTTTATAGGATCCAAGTTTATGTGGCAACGAGGAATGGTTCAAGCTAGGTTGGATAGAGTTTTTGGCTCGACGGTTTGGCTGCAAGCTTTTCCTCAAACGAAGAACCATCACTTACCCTTTCTTGGGTTAGATCATAGACCCCTGTTGGTTCATTTGAAAAGATAGGCACCTAGATTAATTGGATCCCCAGTGTTTAGATTCCAAAATGCTTGGCTAACACATCCAGGGTTTGATAAACTAGTAGCAGAGCATTGGTTACCAACTGAGGAGACGATGAGTAAATCGTTAACTCTATTCTCCAATCAACTCACGAGATGGAATAGATCAGATTTTGGTAATATTTTCCAACAAAAAAAAAGACTATTAGTAAGGCTATAGGGCATACAGAGGGCCATGGCAAGAGGCAACTTGGATTCTCTATTATATTTGGAGGAAAAATTAAGTAGGGAACTGTTGCAGGTATTGTGTGAGGAGGAAATCTTTTGACATCAGAAAGCCTGATGCGATTGAATATCGAAGGGTGATAGGGATACGCAATATTATCATACGCTCACTCTTTCCAAAAGGAAGAAAATGAAGATAGAGCGACTCACTAATCCTCATGGGTCACAGATTTCTGACCCAGTGCAACTGAGTATACTGGCCAGGGACTTCTTTGTCCAAATGTATACATAAGAAGATGGGCCTTTACACTGTTACCCGATCTTAGGAGCTTTCCCTTCACTCTCGACAGACAGACTTCATGCATTGGCTCAGCCAATTCATGACACTAAAATTAGGACAACGGTTTTTGATATGAATCCGAATAAAGCCCCTGGCATAGATGGTTTCAATAACCTATTTTTTCAGAAGCAATGGGGGCAGGTCAGCTCAAAAGTGATAGAGTACATTAAGGAAGTCTTCAGACTGGAATGTTGGGAAAAAATTTAAATCATACCATTCTAGTCCTAATCCCCAAAATTCCCTCCCCGAAGAATATCGCACAATTTCGACCGACTAGCCTTTGCAATGTGCTTTACAAGATCATTTCCAAAGTTATTGTAAATCGGTTGAAAACCCACATGGATCAGCTAGTGCAGGCGAATCAAAGCAGTTTTATTCCTGGTTGACAAATCACTGATAATATTATCATCGCTCAGGAAGTCATACATTCAATGCGTAAGAAGGGGAAGATTGGGGTTTTGGCCATCAAAGTGGATCTAGAAAAAGCTTATGACCGGATTCAATGAGGCTTTATTCAAAATACATTAACAGACATCAAGATTCCGGAAAATTTAATCTCGAGTATTATGAAGTGTGTGACGACGGTGACTTTGCAGGTCGCATGGCAAGGCACAGTTCTTGATCCATTTAGTCCTTCACGAGGTATTAGGCAAGGAGACCCGCTCTCTCTATACCGGTTTGTCCTATGCATGGAAAGATTAGGCTAACTTATTTCGAGAGAGGTGGAACAAGGTCTATAGAGGCTAATAAAACTGAGCCTTACAAGGCCTCCCCTATCCCATCTTTTTTTTGCAGGCGACCTGGTTCTTTTTGCAGAAGTTATGGAATCTCAAACACATGTAATCGTAAGCATGTTGGAAGAGTTTTGTAAGGCATCTGGTCAGAAAGTGAATACTGATAAAACTCGGATTTTCTTCTCAAAGAACGTATCCCCAATACTCGCGCACAGGCTTAGTCAAGACTTGCACATTTCTAGTACAAACAATTTCGGTAAATATCTAGGAGTTCCATTGTTACATGAGCGGACATCAAGACAAACCTATCAACATATCCTAGATAATGCATGACAGAAGCTTGCAGGATGGTGGGCAAGGGTGCTGTCTCTAGTGGGACGAGTTACCTTAACCCAATTTGTGATATCGGCCCTGCCCATTTAGATGATGCAAACGGTAAGACTTTCGAGGCAGCTTTGTGATGATTTGGAGCGAATCATACAAGATTTTATATGGGGTTCAACGGGTGAGCAAAGGAAAATGCATCTAGCAAATTGGGAAACAGTGTGTCAGCCCAAAAAAGCGGGGAGCCTGGGCATTAAACATATTCGCTCTTCCAATGACGCTTTATTGTCTATGTTGGGCTGGGCTTTGCTTACACAGCCCAACGCTTTATGGGTCAGGATCTTAAGAGCTTAATATCGAATAAACTCGCATCATATCCCTCATACAATAGATAGGTTAGGGTCTTAGAGCATTTGAAGGGGAATCTCTACAACTTGGCAAGTTGTTCACCAAGGTATAACATGGAAGCTGGGTAATGGAAGGCGCATTCTCTTCTGGATGGATAATTGGGCAAAGGACTGGGGACCTCTAATTTATGTGACAACTTCCACACTTCTTGAAAGAGTCCTTTACGCTACTGGTGCGAATTATAAGAATGAAGATAGCACCTGGAAATGGAACTTGTTCCAACAATACCTCCCTTCCTCAGTCTGTTTGGATATTGCGAAGATCCCCAATACTGCAGATAGCATAGCGAAAGATACCTTCCTGTGGGGACAAACAGATCATAGAATGTTCACAGTGGCGTCAGCCTACGAATTAATCGAAGGGAATACCACATATGTGAATAATAACTTCCGGGATTTAATTTGGAAATGGGCAGGGCTCCAACGGATTAGGGCATTCCTTTGGTTAATGACCAAAGGACAACTGATGATCAATCAACAAAGAGTGGCACGTCACATCACTACGGATAACAGTTATCACAACTGTGGATAAGAAGAATCCACTTTACATGTCATTCGGGATTGTCCAAGAGTAAAAGCTTTCTAGGAAAATTTCCCCCGGAGATGGTTGATACAGATTTCTTTCAACAAGACGAGGAGAGGTTGCTGAAATCTAACCTTACAAAGCACTCTCAGGTGAGGCAGATTGACTGGGCTTCTATCTTTGGAGTAACCTACCGGTTTTTATGGCACTGGAGAAACAAAAGTGTTTTTGAAGCTGATTTTGCTTGGTCAGAAGAAGGTAATAGAGTCGTTATGGAGTAAGTAGAATGGATAGAAAGGGCAAGGGCAGTGGACAGATATGTGTTTCAAACACAGGGATTACCCGTGGGTAGTTTAGCTGGGTGGACAAAACCACCAGAAGACTGGATCAAGTTAAATATAGTTGAAGCGGTTAAACAAGGGGCTAACATTGCTACTGCTGGGGGGATAATTAGAGACTGACACTTTCAGTGGTGCGGTGGGTTTATCCAGCACATTGGAAGGAGCTCACTGCTAACTGCAGAACTCTGGATAGTCCAATTGGGTGTTACTTTGGCTTGGACGCTGGGTTATAGACGAGTCATCGTAGAAGTGGATTCCCTAGTAGTTATAAACATCTTGTCCTCATCCCATATAGATTATCTGATCAGAATGTTTTGGTTACAGGTATCCGTGGATTAATCCAACGAGATTGAGAGGTGCAATTTCAGCACGTACATCGTGAAGGGAGCCAATGTGTAGATAATCTGGCCTCAATCGCCGTCCTAGCCAGTCCAAGACTGCATATTCTCCAGGAGCCTCTGATGACAATCATGGAGCTCATCCACCAAGACAAGCACGGAGCTTTGTACCGCAGAACACTGCGCTAATTAGCTTGTTTTTTTTGGGTTTTTGGTTTTTATCCTTTTTAAATAAAAAAAGAAGGTTGCAGTTGAACGTTTCTCAAACGATACAATTAATTTGTACTCTCTAAAACATTAAAGTTTAATCTGTCAGCCGAGGTAAACCTTAGAGTTAAATGTCTTTTTTGGGGTTCTTTCATCTATATGGGGGAAAAATATTTTGTGGACACATCTTTTTTCTCGGCTTATGCCTTAGGACACTATTTTTTCTAAGAAATGTTATTCATTACTGTATAGAATGAAAATTTTGATAAATTGTAACTATCTTAATTCAAAATTTTATAAAATTATTTTATAAAATCTTTCCCAAAAAATTATAAAATTTAATTAATATCACTTATTTTTGATAATATGTCATTAATAAAAATATAAAAATATCATAATAATTATGTGATAATAAATATCATACAAAAATACAATAATGATAATTTACTTTCCCCTGATTTACATAAAAACATTAAAAATTTTAATATTTTGTTCAATTGTAGAAATGTAGACGATATTTATAAATATAAGGAACAAAATCTAATAAGCACTAAATATATACTTATTAAAAGACGTATGAATATTTTAAAAATATTGTATTAAAAATTAAAAGGAATCTATTTTTAAAAAGTCAATACATTTTTATAATGTGTAAATGTATGAAATAATGTGAAGATAGTATTTAACTTTAGTTTAAAACATAGATGTTAATTTTATAGTATTTAAATTCAATCTAAAACATAGATGTTAATTTTTCTAACTTTTATATGATCCTTTTAATTGTCATAATAAAAATTTAAAATTTTATAAGTTTTAAATTAAAGCTATTCTATAGTATATATAGTTTTAATAATAATAACAACATATATTTAATAAATACTTTATAAATACATATGATAACTATTTTATGCCATACTCTATCTATAATCTTTATCTTGATTTAAAATTTGGCAAAGGATATGACTTATTATATTTTAATTTTATGTCCCCATTTTCTAACAATTATTTTGAGTAATAATAAATTCAATAAATATAATATATTGTATCATGAGTCCTTTTTTAGTATGTTTATTTTGTATTTAGTATCACACATGTTTTATAAAATAAAAAAGAATTCTTCATTAGTGTATAAATTAAGTTTAGTATAATATTTATTTGTTTACTCCATTTTATAAATACATTATATATTTGTATCTTGATTTTATTAATATATCTATTTATAAATGTGATGAAATAAACCATAACAAAAGTTTGCTTTATCTCTACGGGTGCCTAACACCTAGCTAATTGGCTCTCTAACATAGTTGGCCTGAGAGTGAATAAGCCTGCAGTTATGTATCTTGGCATCTCTATCTCATCTAAAAGGCCATCAAGAGCTAATTTTTAGCCATTGATTAAAAGGGTACAAAAAAGGACTCCAATTGATGCAATCAATCTTTCTTTATTGCAAATAGGATTCAATTTCTAAATTACGTGATCAATTGTCTTTACATCTCCTGGACTGTACATCTCTTTTTTCTTTTTTCTAAATATATCGTCAAGGTATTGGACAAAATTATGAGGCAATTCCTATAGTCTGGGGACACCTCTAAGCATGTTCCAGCCTAAGTTAAATGGAATGAGTTATGTTCCTCGAAACAGGAGGGCGACCTAGGATTCAATTTAATTCGAGACAAATAGAATTTTGATCATTAAACAAATTTGGAGAATTTTCAATGATAAAAGGCTTTATAGATCAAATGGTTATATGAATATCATATAGGCAATAATAGTCTTTCATGTATAGAGGCCCTATATAACATCTCATGGACCCTATTGAACATTCTTTAGCTAAGTGACAGGGTAAAAGTCAGTTTCTATTCAGAATAGAGGATGGGAATCAAATTTTTTTCTAGCATAATAGATGGACACAATAGGGACTTCTTAGTAATATGCAAGAGCTCAATCATTTAAAGAATGTAATACCTAGCAATGCACTAGTAAGGCAAGTTCTGATACATTATAGAACTCAACAAAGTCTAAGGAATGACATCACTCAGTATCTGCCTAATTTTAATCTCAACCTCAATTGGAATGACACACTAATTTAGAGTGGACACTCTTCTAATTTATTCTCAAATTCTTTTTGTAGGGATTAGCTAAGAGACCACTTTGACAAAGTTAAGTGGTTCTCTTTGGTATGGGACAACCAAGTAAAAACCTAGAGCTTTATATACCTTGTGTTTAGCCTTCAAAGATAAACTAAACACAAATGACAGACTAAAAGGTTTTTACAAGTTTCTATTATATGTTTATTATGCCAAGAGGAGATAGAATCAAAAGACCATTTGTTCTTCAACTGTAAATGGCTTTGCAAAATGGGTAAGGCAGGTACTAGTTTGTAAGAGCTAATTATTTGATACTCTCAACAACACACACTATGGAAGGAAGATCACATTGTATATAAATTAGCAATAGAGAAGACAGTTCGTGAAATCTGGTATGAAAAGACTAGACGAATCTTTTAGAGTTCCTCGAAGGGGAAATCTTAATACTATGGGAGCTATTCAGTACTCCTATATAATTGTGCATTAGCTACATGGAGGAATATATAGCCAAGGAATAATATCACGTTGGTCCCTCTAAATATCTCACCTAGCTGATTATTCTAAAGTTAAAGAGCCAAATTAAATCAGATAAGGCCTTTAATTTCTCAACACGATAGAAAAACAAAACCAAAAATAAGATAAAGAGAAAAAAAGAACCAAGACATGGATAAAAACTAGATAGAGAAAGAGAATCAAGATAGTAATTATATATGGAAGCACCAAGGAAACCCAATGAGCAATCAACGATGGTGAGGGTGTACGGCTGATGGGGAGGACTACAAGGAACTAGGTGAAGTGACTGTCACAAGCTGCAGAGGTGAGAAGAATCTTAAGAGCACAAGATATTGAATAGGGAAAATACATGTAGTGGGTTAAAATTTAAGGAAGATACAGAGTTGGAGATTGTTTAATAAGCCAACAGTTGTACACAAAGCACACTTGTCCTATAGGTGTAATTAAGGAGGATTTGAATTATATTGTAGCTAAGATTCTAATGTTAACACTTGTCCAAAATTTGTAAAGACCTCAATTTTGATTAATATAAACTTTACCTTTAAATTATGATGAAATAAGTATTGTCTAAATTTATAAATGTATTTGTTTAAAACCATTAATATTTTGTTATAATTCTTATACATAGTTTAGTACTCAACAAAAAATTCATAACATAGTGGTATAACTAAAATCGTTAGTATATGGTCGTAAGAAAAGTATGCATCCAATGAAGCTTCTTATATTGTTAAAGTAATAACAGCTTATTCTAGCTTCTCTCTAGAAATTGCATGATTTCAACGAGGCTTGCCCAGGTTTTCAAGTCCTTCTACTTCAATGTGTTTCTCATCCCCCTCTTTCACTTTTTCTAAGCCACTGCCTTCTAAGTCAACTCCACTTTCATTACTTCTTCTTCTTTGCTCCACCATAACTATAGCTCCTTCATTCTCCTTTCACCTTTAGGCCAACCTTGCTCACCTACTAATCAACATAGAAAATAATGTGACAACGAGGAGTGGACCAATTGGTCTAGATTCCTCACTTAAGGCTCTCCCTTATAGGAGGTCTTGAGTTCAAGTCACGCTAAAGGAAAGGAAATGAGATTTCTTCCTAATTGATGATCCTCTAGCCTCTGGGTACAACTCTTTGATTGGATCAATTACGGACGCTTTGCTTCTAGTGGCAGTGTGGGAGTTGAAGCTACTAGGGAACCCAAGGGTTGCTGGGAACCTAATGCTAAGCAGGGGGGCCAGTAATCAATCAGCAATCGACCAATCGAGTATTTGATGGCTCCTTGTGCACAGAAGTGACAGGCTATGTAGGAATCTAAGGGATCTTGGGCTTCCAGATTTACCTCATCTAGGACTCTTGGGGTGGGGCTTAGGGGCTCAGGATTAGTTCGGCTAAGCTAGGATACCTAATGTAAATAAAAAAAACATAAAAAATAATGCTAGTTATTTCCCGCTTACCAAAAATAGACCTTAATAATGTCAGAACCTAACCTTCTGTCAAACTAGGACTTTTCTTAGCATTCTTGGAAAAACCACTAAACTTGCTAACTTTTCACAGTCGCACACCATGCCTCTAGACACATTCGGCCCTTATCAAGCTCCCCGTTTAGAGACCACAAGATCTAAACCTAGCAATTCCTCTAAGAAACCTATCTTGGAAGCAAGTCTTGGATAATGTTTCTCCATACTTCAATCCTGCAAAGACAACAAAAAGGAAGATCATCATAGCTTATGAGCTGAATATTCTTAGAGAAGTTATGAAGAGCTTGGAGGCTACTCTTTAGAGTTCCTTATGGATAAGAGGGCTTCAATATGAGCTATAAGTACCGAGGCCATAAAACAATGGAAAAACATGGTACTTTAGGAAGTATTATTGAACGATAATAATTTATTGCTATTTAGATTCAACTCCACAAGACTAGACAAAAAATCATAGAGATGGTGCTTTGGCATTTTAACTATAAACTATTGCTCTTACAGGCTCGAAGCTAAGGACTAGGATAGAAGATTTAAGGCATAAGTAGATACCAATTTGAGTATATATCAATAATATCCATCTAAAATATTAGAAAACTAGAGGGTTAAGATGCATTGATGAAACTACAAAGACATTAAAGAGGGTAAGCTTTGTTAGAATCTGATGGAAGCAAATAGGGAATTACTAGAAGTAATATCTATAATGAGAATATATAAGGTTATAAACCTATTTGAAGATAAGATATTAGTCACCTTTAATTAGAAACCTAGAAGCATAAAACCAAAGCAATCTTAGGAGCAACTAGAAGGAGATTTAGGATTAGGGAATTTAATGAACTAATCCTCTTAGACTCAGGTTTAGAAGGAAATTCATCTTATAATACTTCACAAGGAACTTTTGGAACTGGGTAAGCCATTAAAGATGATAGTGTAGTTGAGTGTGAGGTAGAAGCTTAATAAAATATGGAGAAAATAAAGGCGAACCCTGAAGCAACTACTAGATTTGACAATACACAAGGTACACCTAAAAGGATTCATTATCCTAAGGAAATGGCAAATTCCCATAATAAAAAGAACAGGAAGCATTAGCCTAAGATGAAGTTGTGGAAGGAAGTAGTTTGGAGTCCAACTTCAAGAGGGTAACAAGGAAAAGTCATAATAGGAAGCAGAAGGCTTCAACCTCTCATACCTAATATTAATACTAATATGGAATAAAATAGGGCTTAATTGCCCTAATAATAGAGAATGGTTGTTAATTAGATTAAAGGAACCAAATTTTTTTTGAATGAAGATAGATGAATATTTGACTATATTTTACCATCCATATTTGTTGTATTTTTTGATATTTTATACTTTTATTGTATATTTGGTACTTAATTCGCTCTAAGTACTTTCGTAGGTGATAATTGTCTTTATGGACTAAAAGGAGAATAATTTGAACAAGATCATGACATAAATTGAAGATTTTAAGTGCAGAAACGATACATGGCCATACACATAGCTGTGCACTTTCCCAAGCCCCTTCATCTTCACAATCCTTGTAATTTTTGGTTATGTACAGTCTGATGCACCGTCATGCTTCAAACTGTGCATCTCCCCATAACCTTAAATTTCGTTATAAAGAGATGTTTTAAGAGGTAAAAAGGAGGAAGTCAGTAGGAGCCATAGAATAGACATGGGGAGGCGATTTTAGACATGGAACTTGTTCTCTGGGTGCAATTTTAGTCCAGAGGAGTGCAAACATGAAGAAATCATCAAAAGATCTATCAAAATACAAGATCAAACATCTACATCACAAGGACATTCAATAGAAGACAATCAATGAGATTTAAAATTATGAACCCATTGTTTTCAATTTGTATTTATAGTTATGTATGTTTGATTTCGTATTTGATCATGTATAACTAAACATCTAATTAGTATTAAGGTTAGATGAACCTTATGTTAATACTTTGATATGATTTGATTCCTTTTATTAATGCGATTGGTTTGATTGATTATTGTGATCTAATTACATGTTTTATTTATGTTATAATAATCCTGAGAATATTAGATCATATTCTGATTTCTATTGTGCCCAAATAAGTTCTCAAAATACCTAGGCTATCCTACTTGCAAGTATACGAGGTAGTTGTAACGATTACCTAGGGTCGTCTCCTACGGAGGTGAAATTAGTCCATTTAAATTAACCTTGAACAAAAAAAAAAAAAATAGATACAATCCTAAATATTCTATATCGATTTATTGAGTGAAGACTTTAAAGAAAATCACAAAATAGATTAAAAAGTAAATAGAATCAATTGGAAGTAAAGACAAATTGATTAATTGAAATGGAAGACTTTTGATAGTTAATTTCACTAATTTAATCTCTTATGCATGACTAAGGGGAAATCATTGGGTTGTCGCCTTACTAAAATTAACAATTGGGTTCTAAGATTAACTCGAATAATAAACTAAGTCTAACTTTCGTATTCAACAAGTTATAATCAAAATTAACTATAGAAACCTGACGATTAATTACCACTTAAGTTAATATATTTCTAATTCTTAACCGATAGTTTCTTATTCCCTATTAAACTTCTTCTCTCGATCATTCGTTTAATACCAAAATGATGCACAGTCTGATCATGCAGTTACATCCATTCAGTTTAGAAACTATAACAACATTAGACAAGAACATAGTCCCTCAATCATGCATATTTGACTAAAATAGCTATGTTAATCCTCAAGAAAAAGAGATCAGCCTATCACAAAAATAACAAGATTCATCATATTCAAATAATTCAATCCCATCTTTATCTGTATAAGTGTTGGAACCCGTATCGGATATCCAACCTTCATACACAAAACCAAACTGGAAATTCGAATCCGCATTGGAAACTTTAAACTAATCCGAAAATTCCGATATAATTTTTTTTTTCATCTTATTCATCTTAAGTCCATTTCCATACCAATCTGCTCTCATGCTCCTTATTTAAACTTAGTCACCTTCAAAGCAATTTCTTTTTAATCTAATACATGACTCGGGT
>JAOTAX010000196.1:24476191-24493806 GCA_025629825.1 Erythroxylum guanchezii
CCACTCCACCTTAATATCAGGTCGTTGTAACAGAAGAGCCTGACATTCATGAATTATCGAACCATATTCGGACCAATTACATCTTTTAATAATGAAACTTAATAGAATTTAATCTCTAGCTCATTGGTCACCCAATTTTCAATGGCTCAAAAACAAAAAATCCTAAAAATCATTTATCTAATTTTCCAGTGCCATTGGACAGTAATTTCTACTACTGGTAAATAATCAGTCTGCCACTTGACATTTTTCCTAGTCCGGAAAAGTATTCCGAAAATTTCAGAAAATTTTCTAAAATTCTCCAAAAATTCAAAACTCACAAAGACCCATTCCAATTAAAATTTTAAGCACAAAAATCATATCTTTCACACAAAAAATCACATTAAAATACCGAGAAATGTCATGAATGCATGTACAATCTTTTTCATGTGCAAAATGTACTATTCACATGTATGCGAATATGAGATTATGCATGAACATGGAAGGGTGTTTCTAAGCACTCGAAAATCATTCCAAATGACTATTCTACCCTTCCCATCGGTGATAGGATGCTACAAAAACAATACTTTTTTGTTAATAACGATGTCGTTTTGCACTTATAATTAACAAATTTGATTGGAACGATTCGAGTTCAATCTTCATTAGGTAAGGTTTGGGCAAAGCTTGAACTGGGTGATTCATCCCTACTTGTAGTTAAAAAAAAGAAATAGTAAATGCAAAATAAATACTAAATAGTATTTTTCTAATTATGACGCAACTTTGTATTGGTTACTTTTACTTGGACTATGTTTTATTGAACTTAAAATTTTTAATGAAATAGAATGAAATGAAATGAAACGATTTATAATAGAATGAAATATAAATTGATGTAATATTAGAAAATTATTGTTTAAGAGGGATGGAAGAGTTCATAATGTAATATAGTGAAATATTATTTGGATGAAGGGTTCATAATATAATATAATGATCACTTTGCATTCCATCTTAAATCCACAAACTAAAAGTTTTCTATTTTTACTATTTAGGATGAAATAAAATATAATATGAAACACTCCTCTTTCATATCATCCATTTCATTACATTATAAACCTTTCTTCTAAATAATATGATAATATTATTTTTCATTTTATTATAAAATACCCAACCAAATTTAGGCACCAATTTCTTATTGCCACTGTCATGAAGTTCTGAATTTACTGTGCGCAACACTTACACAGCCTTATTAAACCCTAGACATCCATTCCCTCTCTCCCAGAAGCAGCCGTTAAGAAATGTTGTCTTCTCTTCGCCTACGTCATCTCTGCACCGCGGCCACGACCGCCACGAGCACTAACGCCGTTAACTCCACCTCCTCAATGTCCATATCCAAAGTCAAGTCCAAACTGCGATCCGAGTTCGACCCCGACAAGGCTCTGCAAATATACTCCTCCGTCTCCGGCAAAGACTCCTCTCTTCTCTCAACCCGTTACTTGCAGGACCTTACCGTCCGGAGACTTGCGAAGTCCCAACGGTTCGCGGATATCGAAACCCTTATTGAAGCCCAGAAAAAGGATCCCAAAATCGAGCAAGAGCCTTTTGTTTCTACGCTTATTCGATCCTATGGTCAGGCGGGTATGTTCGATCAAGCGTTGAGGACTTATGAGCAAATGGGTCAGTTCGGTGCTTCTAGAACTGTGATTTCTTTCAACGCGTTGTTGTCCGCTTGCACTCGATCGAAGTTGTATGGTAAAGTTCCCGTCTTGTTCAACGATGTTTCGTCGAAATATGGGGTCTTGCCTGATTCTGTTTCTTATGGGATTTTGATTAAGAGTTACTGCGAGGCAGGAATGCCCGAAAAGGGTGTTGAGAGGTTGAGGGAAATGGAGGTAAAAGGAGTGGAAGTGAGTGCTGTGACTTATACTACTCTTGTGAGTGCGTTTTATAAGAAAGGAAAAAGTGAAGAAGCGGAGAGGTTGTGGAGTGAGATGGTGCAAAAGGGGTGTGAATTGGATGTTGCAGCTTATAATGTGAAGGTGATGCATGCCCAAAGTGGGGAACCTGAGAAAGTGAAGGCAATTATTGAGGAAATGGGGAGCTTGGGGTTGAAACCGGATACAATTAGCTATAATTACTTGATAATCAGTTATTGTAAGAGTGGAATGATGGAGGAAGCTGAGAAGGTTTATAAAAGCTTGGTGGAATATGGGTGTAAACCAAATGCATCCACTTTCAGGACTTTGGTTCATTACTTGTGTAAGGAAGGGGAATATGAGAAAGGGTATAAGATTTTTAAGGAAAGTGTGAGGGTTCACAAGATTCCGGAGTTTGCTATATTGAAGGGTTTGGTAGAGGGATTGGTAGCAAAGAAGAAGTTGAAGGAAGCAAAAGGATTGATACGCACAATTAAGAAGAAATATCCTCCAAATCTTTTGAATGCATGGAAGAAAGTTGAAGAAAATCTTGGACTGACTTCTGCTAATGATTCGAATCCTGAAGTCAGAGAAGACCAAGAAGCTGCAGTATAGCAGTCTCTGGAAATTCTTTCTGGTTCATTAAGATATAGATTAGTTCTTAATTTCACCACTACAAGTGTTTCAATTTTGTTAGAATACTTTGAAGCATGTAATTTTTGAGCCATGTTAAGTGTTTGAAATCCTCCATGAAGCATTTTTTCTCGTACAATTATAAGAGCATCTCCGAATGCCGGGCAGGAATCTCCGAATAAATTGTATGGCACACAACCTGTTTACTGTCTTTTATGTTTTGTAGTCAATGGTTGTTTTCTTCCCAAGCTTGTTGGTGCTTTCGGACAGGAAAGTTGCATGAATCATGTCATGTCCGGTGCAGGTGCAAAAATTTGTTGGAGAAGGCCTTCAACACATTTTCTGACCCTTAGTAGGCAATGGTACTTATTGACCATTCTTGCAGATGCCATCAAGGGTTTGATTATTTATCCATGGAATCTTAATGCTTGTTTAAGCAAGCTGGTTACGTTCTTCTTACCTTGTGGAAATTTTTTTTAAAAAAAAACTATATGCATAAGTTGAATCTTGGGGAGTTTTCTCCTTATAATTCTATAATGTTTGTAATGGTAAATCAATTTGATATTTGCAGATTTAAGTTTTAATCATTTCAAGCAGCAGTAACCATGGTATTTGAGCTGTGAGATTGTTTATACAATTCGAAATGGCCAAGCCCTTCTACTCCCATCAGCCCTTTCATCGCAAGTATCTAATCAACGCAACGCAATGCGATGAATTCTACGAAAATCAACAAACCAAAACCAAGCATGTAAGAACCAATTTTTTTATTTTTAAATTAGGGTTTCGGCTTACATCTCTAATGGGCCTCTTGTATTTGGTACATTATTATTTGGGCCTTGGGTTGGCCCAAATCTCGAACTTGTTTAGAATAAGAAAAGAGAGGGTCACACGAGAGTTGCAGAGCCAGAGATCGCAAGAAAATCATGACTACTCGAATCGCTCCAGGTGTCGGGGCCAATTTACTCGGCCAACACTCCGCCGAGAGGAACCAGGACGCCACCGCTTATGTCGGCAACCTCGACCCACAGGTTCCCTCTCTCTCTGTCTCTCTCAATAATATCTGCTTCCTCTTTATTCTTGTTCTTCTCACATTCCCTGGGCCTTTTCCCTTTTAATTTTGTGATGTTGCAGGTTGCTGAAGAATTACTATGGGAGTTATTTGTTCAAGCAGGTCCTGTTGGTATGTGGTTTATGTGGCTTTGAAGTCATTGACTTAGGTTTATATCTATGGTTTTTTGCGAATTGGGTTTTCATAGCCCGCATATTCTTCTTTGCTTCAGTTAATGTTTATGTCCCCAAGGATAGAGTAACAAATCTTCATCAAGGTTATGGATTTGTAGAATTCCGGAGTGAAGAAGATGCTGATTATGTGAGTGGTTCTGTATACTCGTGTATTTTATTTGAGCTTGTTTCGCGCATACATGCTTTAAGTTATATATGTAATTTGTGACGTCTACGCAGGCTATCAAGGTTTTGAATATGATCAAGCTTTATGGGAAACCAATACGAGTAAACAAGGTACAACTGTTCATATTTTTCTCTAATTATCATAATTATTTCCTTCAGAATTTGAAACTAAGATGGAGGATAATTGCGGAGAACTTATCCAGTTTAAAACTCATACTATTCTTTCTACCCGATTTAAGTTGGTTGTTATGGTTTTTGTTACCTTGCTTTCTTATTCAGGCATCACAAGATAAGAAAAGCTTAGATGTTGGAGCAAACCTTTTTATTGGAAATCTTGATCCTGTAAGCAATCCAGTATTCTTCAAAAAAATAAAACTACGTGTGTCCACAATGCATATCATTATTTCTGATTTTTTTTGGTTAATGTCTTTGTTTTTGCAGGATGTCGACGAGAAGCTTCTTCATGATACTTTTAGTGCATTTGGAGTGATCGTTACCAACCCTAAGGTCATCATACTCCTGTCTCACAGTAGCATTAGATATTGCATGAGTTTTAAGCACGATGAGCTTTGAAAGAAACTAGAAATGTTTATGGAATCATTATATGACCGTGCAGTCTATATGAGTTGATTCAAGCAAGAATACATTTCTATTCATCAGGTTCTTTTATGTCTTTGTGTGTGTGTACCATTTCTTGTTTGTATCAGTGTTTGTGCATTTTGAAATAGGCAGCTATGTGATGTTGAGGTCTCTGTGAATAATTACAGCGACAATTGATGCTATCAATATTTTGACAATTATCTGAAATCACCTAATGTTCTAGATTAAAAAAATGCTAATTTAACGTCTCCCGTGGCTTGTTGACTTTCTGGACACACTTGAATTTGTATTTTAGCTTGAACACCATTAGCACTCGCTGCACTACACATAAGATAATATGTGATTCAAGTGATTGCAATTGCTTTTTGATGTGATATTTTAATTTGTCACAGAATTGGTGCTTATTTGTGGTTATATTCTGATATGTGGATGTTTGCAGATAATGAGAGATCCTGAGACTGGAAATTCTCGTGGTTTTGGTTTTATTAGTTATGACTCTTTTGATGCATCTGATGCAGCCATTGAGGTAATATCTTTGCTTAGATATTTCTCTTTCCTGTAGATCTGCTTAATAGTTCGTTAGTTTTGTTGGTTGAAAGATCTGAAATGAACCATGCATTTAGCTGAAAGGCTGACGGGTTGATATGATAATTGATTGAGCCAAATTTATGCACCTTCTTTTTTTTTTTTGATAAATAATTTCTGCACCTTCATTTTATCTAATGTTAAATAAAGCACTAATTGGAAGAATTCTGGGTCTTCACAGGCAATGAATGGTCAATACCTGTGCAATCGTCAGATAACAGTTTCATATGCATACAAGAAAGACACGAAAGGGGAGCGCCATGGTACTCCTGCAGGTGAGGCCTGATACTTTGTTTTCTTTAGATGCCTGTGTACTGACAAGTCCTTTCAAAATTTGGTTAATGACTCTAGCTGGCCTAAGTTTTGCTTATTCTTTAATTCCTGCTGTCGATTAGAGAGAGTTCTGGCTGCAAGCAATCCAGGTGTGCAAAAGAGCAGACCTCATACTCTGTTTGCAAGCGGACCTCCGACACTTCCAAATGTTCCTCAAGCCAATGGCCCTGTTGGTGCACCATTGCCTCCACGTCCATTCTCAAATGGAGTTGTTGCCCCAGGGTCTGTTCCAGCATTCCGTCCTCCACCTCCAAGTGCAGCATTCCCTCCGATGCAAGTAGCTGGACAACCTTCTTGGCAAGGTCAACCACCCCAACCTGGGCAATCAGTGCCATCCTCTGTCATGCCTCCACCTCCAAGCCAGTTCCGAGCCCCTCCTCCAAACATGCCACCGCCCCCTCCCCAGGCAGCTGCTGTCCTTCAAAGGCCTCCCCCACAGCCAATGGGAATGCCCCAACCACAAGTTTGGCGGCCACCGCCACCCCCACAACAATTGTTAGGAAGGCCTCATATGATGCAGATGATGCAACCACCTCCTCCGTCCAATTTGCTTCCGCCACCACCACCATCAAGTTGAAGACTGACACTAGAATTCTTAAAAGTTGTCTGTAAGACCTGTCTTGTTTCTTGAATCATCTGTTGCATACAATAGGAAATTTTGTTTTGCAGTTAGGTTGGCAGATGAGCCATCATAAACTTCCTTTCAGAAACGTTAAATTCAAGGATGACTAGTTTTTCTTTGTTGGCCAAGGTGCCTGTGAAGTCTGCCATGTGGAAGCAATAGGCGGACCTCATTATTCTGCTGAGTGCCAGGCAATAACTCTTTTTCTTTTTTCTTTTTAAAAAATCAGGCCCATTATGTGCCAAAATTGTCTTTCAAACCTCAGACTTAGAATGAACTTATTGCCCGTAGCTTTCCACTCGATGGTGGGCAAACGCATTTAAGTTGCGGATGGTAAGTTTGTAGCGAGATATAAACGTTTAATGCTTTGCCTACCATTAAGTTGATAATATGAACGGACTTCACATTGTGCCAGTACATAAAACTCCGTTCGTATTTTGACGACTTATTCAGTACTTTGACTAACACAAATTTAAGGAGTAAATATATATTGGATATAAGAAATAAACAATTTGAAGAAAGCTGAATATTATTACTCATACATGAAATTTAAAGGAAAACAGAGACCGAAGTGAAGTAAACAATTTCCTGACCTATAATTCTATTTATACTGAAAACACTTCCTAAAACAACTCAGCTAATTTTATTAGGAGGGGGTAATGATGCTCCTGCTTTATTTTCATAAGTAAAGGTCAGCAGCTACTCTGCACTAATTTGTGATACTCTTCCTTATCGTAAACTTACTGTAAAAAACACCAAGAGCTCCACGAACTACTTCAGATTTAACTTTGGTAAGTGCTTTAGTAAAAGATGTCAGGGACTTGATCTTCCGTTCATACTTTCTGCAGCTCAACATGCTGAGTTTGCATTTTCTCTTGGATAAAATAGAAGTAAGTAAGTCCTAATGTATGAAATATTGAATTCGTAACAAGTTTTATTGCACTTTCACTGTCACAGTACATGGGAATTGAGTAGTTGAAAAAAGAAACCACGTTTTGAACAAGTCTTCTTAAGTCATAAACGTTCTTCGGATTCATGCCACTAGCCTAGTCTGCATATATAAGAAAATGATATAAACGGCTTGTACATTAATCCATAACTTTGAGTGCCTTCTGCATTGCGAAGAATCCTCTTTGCTGCAATTAAATTACTTTCACATGGTTATCCTATAAGCTGAGAAATAAGTACTCCAATAGAATACGCAATGTCATGTCTTGTGGTAATTAAATAGAATAAACTTCCAACAATTATCAGAAAAATGTTACATCTTCCAATGGCTTCCCCTCGTTCTTAGATAACTTTAAACAAGGTTACATAGGCACAGGACTAGTCATTGTTTTGACTTCCCCGTACGAAACCACTATGATAAACTTGCTGTATATCCTTTTTAGAGACAAAATATTCGGAAAAGAAAAAAGAAATTCAATTTCTAAATCAGGAAAACATTAAGCCTCACCCAAACTTTTCATTTTAAAACAAATAGACAAATCATCTCGAAGGCAATTAATTTTAACATTATTGTCGGTTGTGCTAAAGTGCAGATAGTGGGTGTATTCTTAATAGATAAGCTCGGATCAACATTTGAAGATATAAGATCCCAAAATTCAAGATATTAACTACTTTTACCATATTAAGCACTTGGAGCTTGCTTGAAGCTATATAATACATTTTTAAGTCAGTATAACGTGATTCAAGAACTCCCTAAAAACAAAACCATGAGATAAAGATATCACAATCTAGTTCCTTGTAAAGAAATAGCATTTTTCACGTCTAACTTCTACAATAAACTTTGATACCATTTATTAATTTTAATATAAAATTTATAATATGTTCTTAAATCATTCGTGTCAAAATGTTATGGATAAACTTGTTAATAGAAGCGTATCTAAATCTATTAAAATAGTTTTAATTGAATTGTTGTGGCTTTTTTAACTTTTGGTGTTTCAAGAGGTATACATATGTTCTCTCTTTTCTATCGATGGAATAGCAAAAAAGAAATCTTAATTAGTTCTTTTGGAATTCCTAACCACACACACACATACACATATATATAGTAGATATTTCTAATTTGTTCATCATAAATTAGGAATATTATACTAGAGTTTCTACGCATCTAATATTCATACTTAATTAGAAGACTTAACTCAATACCTTAATAGATCACTTTTAATTTTAGGTTAATCTTATAATATCCCATGAATATAATTATTAATATATATACATGTGTGTGTGTAATTTCAATAAAAAAATCGAATAAAAACATGTTAGCCTCAAATGATAATTAAATTATTATACTAGGAATCTAAACTTACGGGCAATCACTATTTAAGATAAGCGTAGGAGAGCTAATAGTGACTTTCATTGTTATAATTAATTATAATGAAACAATCCTCCAGGGAGCTTTCGACAACAAATGCAATCCTAAGGGCGATTGCATCATCAGGTGCGTGCACTACATGTGCTCGTTGGTACTATAGTAATTGCCAAAGGGCAGTTTACGCACGTGCCTCATGCAGTCAGGGACAGAGCCAGAAATTTAAAATAAGAGGTTCCAAATATTTAATTTTTTTAATTTTTGGGGGGCCCAATGCACCACTAACCCTTAAATAACTTCGTTTTTATGTATATATATATATATAATAAAAACATTTAATTTTTTAAAATTTTTGGGGGGGGCCAGTGCACCATTGGGCCCCACGTGTCTCCATCATTGCATGCAGCCCATTCTCCCATAGGCTGACATGTGCGTCCTGACATGTGAACGTCGAGGATGGGGATATGAGGCAGGGCATGCATTGCACGACCATACAGTACAGGCACATCTGCGCGTGGTGGCGTGTGTTATATATGTGTCAATAGTAACTGCGTGCGTAGAGGCGAGTGTGGGCGGGTGCGTTGCATGCGCCATACGCTTTTGGTGGGTTCGGCGTGCTTGTGTGCACCACATGTGCGCCCCTTCCATGCGTGTGTTTGACGTTAGGCTGACGTCGACGCACAATGTTATGCTAACGTCAACACCAAAAAAAAAAGAGGAAAATTTTCAGAATTCTCGTAAGGCTGCCCCGGGTTCTTTTAGGTTAGTTTTTAGGTTGGGGAAATTTTTAAAGTAAAATTTTAATTTTTCTAGATTTATTACGTTGGTAATTGGATTCCAAAAAAAAGGATTTTAAAGCTTTTTAAAATTAATTTTGAGCGAATTTTCGTGTTCCGAACTGCATATAAGGGAGACATTTAAGGTTTCATGTCTCGTGTGGTAGATTTGGTATTCGGGAAAGCACAATAGTCACTCTTATTGAGAATTTTCATATACAAGTCTCAAATAAAGTTTAAAGATAATGTTTTCAGTACTACTGTGTGATTATTTGACTATGCCTTTAGTTTTTGCATTTATAGCTGATTTTCAGTTACATTATGTCCATATAGAATGCGAAGATAACATAAGAATGTATCCCTTGTGTTTATAGACCTTTTAGGGTATTGATGAGGATGTAGTTACTAAAGTGACCTTTCAAGTCAGTATTTTGGATTGTTTTGCTTGCATGTTTGGGGATATCTCTAGTCTTATGTTTGGTTATTCTGCCCAAAGGTGTTGGCCTTACTTAGGGTTTTAAGATGTACATAAAGACATTAGATAGAGGACAGTCGTTGCTTAAATGATCTATTCAACCAAAGATGGTAGTGTCATGAAAGTTGATAATTTGTACTCTGATTGCTTTTATGTGGAAGTTTAATTGCATATATTATGTATTCAGCCCAAAAGTGTTTCATAATATGTGTGATTGGATTCTCAGTATGGATACTACTTTAATGCTTTAAGTATCGTTGTTATCCTACATTTATGTTGATCTTTACATTATCTTTTCTGTTTTGAAGTAACCTTTTCTGTAAACAACAATGTTGTCCCGATTGAGACCTTAACTGGTTTCAATTTCAAAAGGTGGAAGAAGGATGTTAAGTTTTCCCTAGAGATGACTGGCATCAATATGATGATGCATATAAAGAGACCTTCTCTACTCACTGATATTAGCTCAGAATTTGATAAGGCGGCTATGGCAATTTGGGAGTGATCAAATAGGATGTGTTATTTAACCATCAAGAGGTCGATCTAGGATCATCTGCTTAGTGGATTACCAGATACGATCATAGCAGAGGATTTATGGATAGTATTACCCAAAGATACAAGATGTCTTCTTATGCAGAGCAGAGCACCTTGATTAAAGAACTATTCTATTGGACCCCGTTCCCGAAGCTCAAGATGTTGGACCTCGTTCCCCGAGCCCAACTATCCGGAGTCAAAAAGCATGAGCGGGTTTCCTTGTAGGGTTATTTCAATGAACCCTCACTTACTTTGAATCAATATTTTTTAATTCAATACCAAAATCTATCAATTTATGTGGAAAGATAGAAAACCGTGTTACGAATCCAATGCTTCAAGAATCACTTAATTTGGAGGTCGGATGAAGAAGTTATGGCCAAAACAATCCGACATGTTTATGTTCTTACTCATATTGTACATGCCTTGGCACAATTGCCATAACTTTTGCTACAGATGTCGGATTGATATCTTTTTTGGACGGTTTAAAAGAAAACTTCGAGATCTATAACTTTTATGAGAACTCGAAGCGAGACTCTACCTCTAAAAGGGTCAAAATAGCAATTTACTATAGCTATTCTGTGAATGTCCATTTAATGGACATAAACTGGCTTGGGAGCCATTTTTCACCCAATGTCCGTTAAACAGACATTGGTGAGGCTGAGAACCCTTTTCTACCTGATAAGGTTCGTTTAACGGACCTTACGTCTGCTAAACGGACATTGGGGTTTCCCAAACCCCTCCAACGCTTCCAACGTCCATTCTAACACCATATTCACTCATAATCTTCCCAAATTCAACCCTTCTAGTGTAATAACACTCCTCAAACATTCAATTACTAATTTGAATGCATTAAACTCCCAAACCTCAACTCAAATAACTCATAGCATACACAAACTCTCATCATTCACCATAGCTGTCATGTTCATACCTCCTATGCAGCATCATCATTTATAATGCTCATATCTCTCAACTCCGATACCCAAAATTTACATACTTTATACCGTTGGAAAGTTAAGAGGATAAACCACAACATTCAAGAAGACTACTTTGTCTAATATAGCCTAAATTAACCCAGTTTTCCCCTGAATCTAGTACACAATTTTTTTACCTCTATGGAAACTTGAAATATGAATTGTACACTACAAGATAAAATAAGCACATACACAAGGAAACTTCTTCAGCCCTCAATTCATTTCTCGATCAAAATGAAGTTTATACATAGCTTTAATTACATATCAACATTTCATCAAATTCCAAAAAAAAACATTTCATCAAAGTCTTAAAACAAGTTACAAAATACATTGGATGCTCAATGTTCAATATGCTTATAAAGCTATCCAAAAGTCTAGCCACTAACTAGTACAAAAGCTAAATCTCTCGGAATTTGTCCAAATGCCTTACAAAGATCACTAATCTTCTCGATCTGTACCTGAGGAGTGGAAAAAAAATATTGGGTTGAGCTACACAACTCAGTGGCTAATATATTTTATAGCCATTGGCTATGAGCCACACAATCAAATATATATGCATTTATTCATATAAGCATATTCATCTTATCTTAATCCAAGGATGTAAGTTCAACATTCACAACTCATAATTCAATACATCATCACTTTAAACACATTGGATGTAATTTATCATCTAAGCATAACACACAATTCGCATCATAACTTAACATGTCAAAATGCAAATGCACAACCAAATGGCTCGAGGGTTCCGTAGAACAAAACAGAGAAATCGAAGTTTACACTGTGAACGACACCAGTCCACTTTTCAGATCTCGTGGGCTATAAGCGGGCAGCTGAGAGAAGGCTTTATGTCGACGTGCACGTGACTACGAAACGATTCCTCTCTCGCCCAAACACAATCAAATCTCATGCTCAATTCAATCATTCACAATCTCATATTCTCATGCTTTTTCTTTATACAAAATGCCATGACTCAATTCAATGGCATATCATGATCATACAACCAATTCAATTTTATCACAATGTCATACATCATAATGCGATTTCCACATCACAACATTTCAAGCAAGTCATCTTAACACACAATACACACCTAAGGCATTTTTTCCATTACACAATAACTATAAATAACCACCTTATAATTCTTGAAAATCCAAACTCAATTGTGCCCTTCCTCTTGTTCTTGGGTAGGTTGTTCTGGATTTCCTAACACAACCAAAATTCTCGTTTAATTCCAAATTCAAATGGAAATCTCCCAAATTTCTATAATCATAACAAAATGAAATTAACACAAATCAAGCTCAAGCTTAACCTACCCATAGTCCATCTAGGTTAGAAAATCCAAAACCTAGCTTAGAAACCTAAAAATCAAATAGGTCTCTCAATCATCTTCTTCCTCCAAGCATTCCCAACACAAAACCCCTTTCTCTGTCTAAAACTTCTTCATTCACAGCACAACAACTCATTTCTTTCTGCTAAAGCAAGAAGAAGATGATGAACTTACCTTAAGAAGCTTGATTCCTTCTTCTTCCCACGATTTTTCCTTCCTTTCCCTTCTTCTTTGATTTTTCTTCTCTTCTCTTCTCTCTTTTCACGTTTTTTCTTCCCCTCTTTGGCTGCTCACGAATTCTCTCCTCTCTTCTTCTAATTGTAAGACACAATTTAGCTTATTCTTTCAATATTACCCCTCACTTACATGGCCTTTCCAATGTTACCCCTTCTTCATTTATTTTGTTTCATCCACTAACTCCACATTAATTCTAACTAAGTCCCAATCTTTCTAACTAATTTTCAATCTTTATTCATGCCTACAAAATAAATGACTCAATTCTAAAAAAGTAAATAACTAAACAAACAAACAAGCATGAATAAATCATTAAACAATTTATAAGAAATTTAGAAAAAAATCAGGATCCAACATATTCTACATGAGGTACACAGGAAAAGGGGGCGTCAGAGAGTACATCATCATGATGGTTTACCTTCAAAGTAAACTGAAGGCACTTGATGTACCCATTCCTGACACACTCATAGTGCATTAGGAACTTAATACTCTCCCATGAGAGAATGAGATGTTGGCGATGTCATACATCTCTCAGGATGAGACCTGGGACATCAATGCCTTGATTTCTCAGTGTGCTGCAGCTGAGGAGAAGCTTAAGAGTTCTCCTCATACAGTCCTGTATGCAACTGTCAAAGGTAAGGGGAAGGCGAAGCTCCAACAATCTAAGGGTAAGGGTAAGAAACCTAAACCTTCTCCACAGATTCAAACCAGACAATCTAGCATTGCCAAGGGCCCATATGACATGAAGAGTATGAGGTGCTTCTTCTGTAAGAAGAAGGGGCATAGGAAAGCTGATTACCTGAAGTACAAACTTTGGAAGGTTAAACAGAAACTATTAGATAACTCCTCATGAATCATACGTAACTATAGCCACCTCAAGTTCTTGGTGCCTAGATAGTGGAGCATCTAATCATGTTGTTTCCATAATGCAGCTGTTCAGATCCACAAGAATTTCAATTAAAGGAGAGGATAAGCTGATGGTCGATAACAATGAAGAGGTGGATGTTTTGTATGTAGGAGATTTAGGTTTGAACCTCGATACAAGGTTTGTACTCATTCTACGAGACATTTTTTATATATCATCTTTTAAACGAAACTTGATCTCTATATCAGTTTAGGATAAAGCAAGTTATCGTTTTGTATTTGATACTTCAGTTGTAAATATTTCTATCAATGTAAGACATATCATAACTGTCTCTTATCCTACGGATTATATACATGTGTCTTACTCCTAATGAAATTTATGTCTTTTCTTATGTTGCCAAACCTATTACTCAAAAGAGAGCCTTCGTAAAGGAAACATCGTACATGTTGTGGCATAAACATCTTAGCCACATTTCCAGGGAGAGGGTTGATAGATTGATAAAGGATAACATTCTCCCAACTTTGGACTTTAGTGATCTGGAAACATGTATCGATTGTTGTAGGGGTAAGTTGAACAAGATAAAGAAAAAGGGGTCAACTCGTGCTTCTGGTTTATTGGAACTCATACATATAGATGTTAGCAGTCCCTATACAGTCACGTTATGCAATGCTAGATATTTTCTGACGTTTATGGACGATTATTCCCGCTATGGCTATGTGTTCTTACTTAAGGAACAGTCTGAAGTTCTTGATAAGTTCAAGATCTTTAAGACTAAGGTTGAGAACCAGTTGGGAAAATCAATAAAGATTGTCAGATCTGATAGGGGAGGGGAGTACCATGGCAGACATGGGATTTTAGGATAAGAAAAGGGTCTATTTGTTAAGTATTTGGAATCGGTTGGAATAGTGACTCAGTTCACTATGCTAAGTAGTCCTAAGAAAAATGGTATAGTCGAAAGATGCAATCACATCTTAAAAGACATGATGACGTCAATGCAGAGTAGGATTAACCTACCCGAATACCTTTAGGGCGAAGCCATCAAGATGGCATTGTGTATCTTGAAAAGAGTCCCAAGTAAGTTAGTGGGTTGGTAGGAAACCAAACCTTGCACATATTCATATATGGGGCTGCCCTGTTGAGGTACAATTATATAATCCTTATGAGAGCAAATTACAGCCTCGTTTCACTCGTTGCTATCTAGTAGGATATCCCGATCACTCTAAAGGCTACAGATTTTACTGTAGAGAAGGAAGGCCCATAATAATGGAATCATAGACGGCTAAGTTTTTGGAATACGATGTCCATGATAAGGGAGGATCCTCGCACCCTCCAGGAGATAGTAGGATGGATACTATGATTATTTCGTATTTTCCCCTCATACAATCAAGTCTAGTGAATGAAGGTCTGAGTACCAAGCCTATGCAGGCACAGGGATCTATACCTGTTCAAGAAGAAGTTCCTGAGGTACAAAAACTTATGCAGTTGCGAAGATCCACCAGAGAGAGGCGACCTGCTATCTCATTAGATTACATAGTCTATTTAGGTGAGCAAGACTATGATATCGGACATGTAGTGGATCTAGTTACTTTTACAGAAGTCATTTCTGAACCCCATGCAGATTTGTGATGGGAAGCGATGAAGGATGAGATGCAATCTATGAGGCATAATAAGGTATAGGAGCTTGTTGATTTACCTCAACATTGCAGGCCTGACAATTGCAAATGGCTATTTAAGACCAAGAATGACACATAGGGTCAAGTTGAGCGGTTTAAGGCTTGATTAATTACCAGGGGATTCACTCAGAGAGAAGGAGTTAACTTCAATGTTACCTTCTCTCTTGTATACTCGAAGGATGCATTTAGAGTTATTATGGTAATAGTAGCTCATTATGATATAGAGCTACATCAGATGGACGTTAAAACTGCTTTCCTGAATGGTGACTTTTATGAGGAGGTCTATATAGAGCAACTTGAAGGATTTCAGGATCAAAGTGCAACTAACAAAGTTTGTAAGTTGAATAAATCAATATAGGTATGAAACAAGCTTCTAGAAAATGGTACCTAAAGTTTGATGAGGCTTTGACCTCATTGGGCTTTGTGGAAAACAAAGTTAAAAGATACTTATACTATAAGGTCGGGGGGAGCAAAGTTATCTTCCTATTACTATATGTGGTTGACCTCTTGCTTGCGTCAAATGATTTAACCATGTTGCATAAGGTGAAGCAACTTTTGGCCAAATACTTTGATATGAAGGATTTAGGTGAAGCATCTTATGTCTTTGATATACAGATTCACCAGGACATATCTCAACACTCATTGAGCCTCTCACAAAGAGCATACATTGAGCGGGTATTACAAAGGTTTAATATGGTTGAATGTAAATCGGTTATAACACTTATCTCTCATGTTGAGAGATTATCTTTAGCATAGTGCCCAAACAATAAAGTTAAGAGACAGACTATGGGGAATGTTTTGTATTCTAGAGCAGTTAGTAGCCTAATGTATGCCCAGATGTGCATTAAATCGGACATTGCATTTGTTGTTAGACTGTTAGGTCGATATTTGGCTAACCTAGGTGTAGACCATTAGAATGTAGTCAAGCTAGTGTTAAGATATCTAAAGGGTATCAAGCATTATATGTTGATATACAGAAACGTCAACAATTTAAACCTCACAAGGTATACAGACTCCAATTTTGCTATGTGCCCGAATGATCGTAAATCCACTTCAGGATACATTTTTATGTTGGTAGATGGTGCAGTATTGTGGAAGAGTGTCAAGCAGACACTGGTAATTTCCTCGACTATGCATGCAGAATTTATTGCATGTTATGGAGATGCTACACAAGCGGTTTGGCTCATAAACTTAATTTATGAGTTGCCTGTGGTAGATTTAGTAGCTAAACCCATTTGATTATATTGTGATAATTTTGTTGCAGTGTTGTTCAGTAACAACAATAAGAATATCACAGGGTCTAAGCATTTAAAGGTCAAATATGCGCCTGACGGTGCAATTGCCTTTTGATGGGGAAGGTGATTTCTGGCGATACTGGAGCCCTTTTCACACTTTTTGGCCCGTTTTTGATCTGTTTTTTATAGCTAGCCTCATGTATATCACTTTCACGTAATCATATACGTAAAAAAACTAAAAAATGAATCAAAAACTAACGAAAACCCTAATGGATGAAACCAAAAAAAACTTCGTTTCTAGCAACCCGATCACGTAACCGCTCTGACACTGCGTGTAACACGTAGCATAGACCTTATTATGTGTCCTGGATTGTTCATGAAAGGGTTAAAAATGAAGCAAATGTGAAATACTTGATTTCCATTCCATTTTAACTTTTGAAGTAGTTTTCGTGGCCAAAACAAGCTTCAATCTTCTGGGACCTTCACAGGAATCGTTCACCGACACATGCTTAACATCTTTCTACAGTTTTTTCAAAACATAAGTGCTTTTAACGGGTCAGAGAATCCGTATGTTTACGAATGATATGAGCAACAGCAAGAGGCCTTAACTTTTATATATAACTTCTACATCGGACTTCCGCATCACAGACCTGATATGGGTCCAGTCCACGCTAATTGGGATCTTTTTTATTCCTAGACTTCGATTCATTGATTTAGATCATTTATTAGGCTACTTTATTAGACTTTTCCCATAAAGTTGGACGACATATTTTCGTTGAAAAACATCCACATAAACCTTCCTTCATCCTTGTACAGTATTCTGCAAACTGTTTTTGTTTCTTTGCCAGTGTTATGAGTACTAGACCGTACCGGCCCAAAATCGGTACCAGTATTTTGAGTTTGGTACCGGATTTGAATACCGGTCAATACTGGTCCGTTTTGGCTATACCGACAGGTATTCAAAATACCGGCCAAATACTAGCCGGTACTGGAAATTTTAAAAAATTGGGGGACTTTTTTGCAAAATTTTCAAAAAAAATTAAAATCTCTCTCCCTCCTTCCTACCTCTCCTTCCCTCACTTTTTTTCAAAGTTTTTAAAATAATAATAAATATTTTATTACTAATAATAATTAAAAATTAAATAAAA
>JAOTAX010000196.1:24493906-24509329 GCA_025629825.1 Erythroxylum guanchezii
TAAGGAATCAAAATGATACCTCTATAATCATATCTTCATACCAACCATTAGTTTTAATTTCATACCCATATCTTTTTGGAGAATTTTAAGAAAATTTCTGAAAAAAATCTGGGGTAATTTTTGGACTAAAAAAAATACCAAGTGACAATACAAATGATAAATGGTAGTACAATTTACTGTCAAATGGCAATGGAAATTTTGATAAATGACTTTAGGATTCATTCCCAAGTGCCATTGAAAATTGGAAGATAATTAGAGTAGGAATCGGATTTAATCGGACTGGTTTAATAAAAGAGCTAGTTGAATAGATAGAAATTGGACAAGTGGCAAGTGACAATGTCAAGCCATGTCTTAAGCCTAACCATTCTTTAATTTTTTAAAGGCCATTTTGCTCTCTCTCACGATGCTTTCTCTTAAAAGCCTTAGGAGTTTGTTTTTGGTTGTCTTCCTCTCATGTTCATAGCTTCTCTTCTTCCTCTTTTTCATGGGCTTTGATCATTTTAACCTCCATTTATGTTGAACCTCCCACTCATCTTCCACCTTGCTCTCTCTCTTTCCCACTAAAATTTCTAACCTTCCAACCCTAAAGATGGTGATGATCGTAGGTGGTGTTTGAAGTTAGGTATTTTGATTTTTTTTGAAGAGTTTGAAGATTGGGTAGCTAAATCAAGTAAGTTATATTTTAAATGTTATGGGTGTGGTTAAATTAAGCAAGATTGATGAGTAAATTGAAAATTGACGACTTGGTTATGCAATGTTCATGTATGTGGTGTGGGTGTCAAATTTTCAAGCTGAAACTTTCATGAATTTTTCTGTGTTTATCTAGGTAGATTTTGATAAAATTGTTTTTATGAAAGTTGTAGATCTTTCTTTTATATTTCCATTGATATAAAGTATGAAATTTTTGGACATTGGAGTTGAGAGTTATGATATTTAGAAGTCTGTGATTTTCCTGGGATAGGTATACGGACAGTTGCATTGGTTTGAATTTTAAACCCTTTTTGAAGTAAAATTTGTTTTTGAGGTCTTCATGTAAGTTGTAGGTCTAGAAGTCTTCTTCAAAATGGTTTTTGAATCACCTTAATCCGATGTTTGTTGCAAAAGTTATGCCTATTTTACTAAGATAGGTCGGAGGAAGAAAAGAGGAAAGAGGAAAGTCACGATCGCGACGAATCACGATTGCGATACTGTGCAGGCGTGCGCATGAGTCGCGACCGTGACGAATCGGCACGGGCGCTTAGGTTCGCGACCGTGACCCACAGGTCCTCCTCCTAACCTGAACATGTTTTACTATTTTGGTCATAACTTTTTCGTCTGACCTCTAAATGACCTGATTTTTGAAGCATTGGATTCCTAACACATTCCTCTATCTCTCCATAGAAAATTATAGTTTTTGGTATTAATTTGGAAAAGATTTGTTGAATCAAAGTAAGGGTATCAGATGGAAGAGCATGAACTGGATATTTTACTGAACATGTTTTAGTATTTTGATGATATCTTGAGCTGTAGGATTCCAATTGAGATGATTCTTGATTTGGAGTAAACCAGAGAAATATGGCTACAAATCATATGAGAAGCTGAATCTTGATTCAGTCTATAAGGTGTTCAATTTCTAGATGGAAGTTGGGTATAGTACACTATTTTTGGATAAGAGCAGTCCGAAAATGTTTGAGATATATCTTCCAAATTACTCAACCAAATTGAGTGATTTTGGTGTCAATGGAAAGATAAGACATAGAGGAATACTTTTCTAGAAGAGAGCATGACCAAATTACATCAATTTGACTTTCAGATTGAATGTGAATAGTAGACCTGAAAGTGTGATTTGGAAAATTTCTGAAGTGAGTCAATGAGAAAGGAATGGAGATTTGAATGGGTTTAGTGAGGCATAAACCTAAGTATAAATTATACTTAGATGAGTTTTGAATGGGAATGATTTTTGTAAAGAGATTAATGGTAAAATACCCAGGGTTGTCATGAACATGTATTGTACATATTTCGTTTTAGTCATGTGCATTATTAAACACTTATGATTGTACAAATTGTGATATATGTGTATCTTGCATAAATGGGTTGTGCAGGCTAAATGTCTGCATTCAGGCGTTCCCAGAAATTGGAAACAAATGCTAATCTGGAGCGTACTGTGAGTAGACCCAGATGGTCACACTTCATTGTTTGCTTTATCTCAATTTGTATTAATTGCCTACTGAATGTGATTGCCTAATATTGGGTTTCGGACAAGAGGTCCGATGATTGTGATGTTTGATTAGGATATTGAAGTGCTACTTGAATGTGAATTGGATGAAATAAGTATACTTAATGTGATTGTTAAATGTGTTCTGAATGTGCATTTGCATATGAATGAAAGTGTGAATTCTCAACTCTAATAATGAATGCCGGTCAAAGGCCCGATGATATAGAAAAGTGATTGAATGAGTTTATGCAAATGTGAGTGATAATGGTAGCTATGACCAGAGTAGCCAACGATCACAGTTTAAAGCTCAACGAGTGAAAATGAGCTTCGAGCTCAAAAGTGAATCAAAGCCTCAGGCTTAATGTTTAATGAGCCCTGTATCTCCGCTTCTCAATGTTTAATGAGCCCTGTATCTCCCAAGCGGATAAGGGACAGTTATTAATGAGCCCTATATGGGATAGTTTAGGCACTCGGTCACAACAAAATAATAAATGGAAAGTGGGTCTCATATGCACTGCATATGCATAATATGAGTGATTAAATTGTATTGAATATGAAGTGTGAAATGTGTAATGATGTGAATATTGTGTTATGTGATTGGGTGAGCCATCGAGGATGGTCACTCACTGAGTTCGCAAAACTCACCCAAAATTTGCCAATATTTTTCAGGATCAGAAGAGTACCCCGTTAGGCTAACGGGAGTATACCTACTGCATACAAGTCAGAGGTAGAGGTCGGGATCAGTTTACGTCTGCATTATATTTCTTTATTTTTGTACTGAATTATAATTTCCGCAAATTTTATATTAAGGAATGTATTTTGAAATTAGTATACAATGTGTATGCGAATATAAGCATGTTGTATTGACATAATGATTATGGGTGTTTTGTTTCTAGAATGGGCCCTAGTGATAAACAAACTACTATTGATTTGAAAAATGTTTATGGAATAAAGCGGGCCCAAATTGGTTACTGATTTCTGAGCATTTGATTGTGTTAAAAAAAATTGTACCGAGTTTTGACTAATTAAGTGCTCTAGCATGCCACCCTCGCGGGTCACGGACTTGGATATCACCCATGATGTTGGGTTCGGGTCCTACGGGAGTGGGGTGTTACATATATGGTATCAGAGCCTAGAATTACTATCTTATATGGGCATTTTCTGAAATATGGGTCAAGTTAAATGCATTTAATTCATGTTATAGCAGACAGTGGCAATTGATCCCTAGTCTGAGTCGCATGAGTATGAGTCACACGCATGAGCATGAGCATGTGTTAAGTGTTTAAGTTGATACAAATAGTGCGAAAAATAATGATATGTCATAATGTAAGAAAATGGAGGTTGTGGATATGTAGAAATGAGAAATTGTATATGATTAGATATGTCAAACAAAGATTTAACACAATTGTATTGGTGAATGTATTATGTAATATGATGTTAATATTGTATTATGAGGATATATCCTCGAATGTGAACTTAACGCGAATGCATTGTTGTGGATTGTTTGAGGAAAGTAAAGATATAAGTGGAAATGATGAGACTAAAGTATACAAGCCAAGTTAAAGGAAATAAAATTTTCTATGACCTTGAAAGGTTAGACTTGGATTTGAAATGAATGTCGGATAAGTGTGATAAAAGTTATGATTTAGCGTAATAATATGTCTATGATATTGAGATCAGAATTTCATAATGATTCTACATATTGAGGATATATATATTGGATATAAATGAAAAAAAAGAGGGAATAAAATAGTTATAAATGACCTTACAAGAGATGAATGATGTATAGTATGGAGAAAGTTAGAAATGCGTATAAGTTGGGATTTTATGTATGAACACGATTAAGGAAAGGATGATGAATCAATGGGAGGAGTTAATGCACTCAAAATGATAGTTTGCCTATTATGAAATGATAGAAGAGGTAAATTCTGAAAAAAAAAAATGAAGTAGAATTGATGTTAGTAAGTGTGTTAATGTGAGGAAGAAAGTGCAGGGCACGATAGTGGCCTAACAAAAATAGATTTTTGTCACGATCGTGTTGAGATACCCTAATTGTAGGCAGGAACGAGATAGAAGTGTTGTCTGGAATCAATTAGAATTCAAGTATCATTAGCAAATGTTATTAATTGGTTAATTGATGGTGGCATATGCCAAGGTACTGGAATAAATGAATTTGCTTATTGCCTTATTGAGCTTTTTTATAAGGATTTTCTGATCATATAAGTTATGATATGAATTAATCTTATTAAGATATTATGAAATGTTGAAATTGATTTTCTTGAGGTACTAAGAATGACTGATAAGTAATTATAGGCAATAGTTGATTGACAAGGATTTTATGAACAATATCAAGGATAGTACTAAGAAATCACTGAGATAAGGTCAGTAAATCGGTTAATTCAATTTAAGAATGACCAATGAAGTAACAAATCAGAAATGAATAAATAATGAGTCAAAAGTGAATATTGGAGTTACATCCCTAGCGAAAACTCACGCATAAGAGTTAGAAAATGCTACTAAGAGTGTATGCATTTTGTTGATGTAAAGTATCCAACTATGTAAGTGGATTTTTGAATTCGAGGGGGACACTCTCACTAATGTGAGGTGAACTTAGGTCCACATTATAGTCTGTGTAAATATGTTTGGGAGACACAAATTATATATGATGGATGTGTTACCAACACAGGAAATTAAGATTTCTAATAAATCGAAATGTGTGGAGAAACTAGTATGAATGAACAGACGTTAGAACAAGCCAATGTGAAATCAGAGGAAATAGAATGAATTGAGAAAATCATTTGAGAAGAAGAAGCCAATTCGGAAAATTGAAAATAACATGAGATAATACTACCTTATTGAGGAATTAGATCCTTAAAGAATTAAAGAGAACAAATCATGGGCACAAGGAAATTTAGGTTATATCTGTTGGAGTTAACAATGTCCTTAACAGTATTATGGTATTGAAGATTAAAGTGATACAAGAAAAATTGTATCAATTAGCAACTATAATCATAAATTGTATTTTAAGTGTATTCGAAAAGTAAAAAGAACAATTAGAATACTTGAAGAAATCTTACATATGAAGAAGGTAGAAACAGTTATATATGTCAAGTTTCATAAAAGTGAATCTTAGCTTGATCAAATAAATTGTGGGTGATATAGTATTTGAACATGGAACATTGGAAGACTCAAGGAAGATAGAGGTGATGATAAAGCGAGAAACTACAAGGAATATATGCAAGATTCGGAGTTCATTAGAACTAGCTGTATGTTGGATATACCTGAGACTATTAAGGGTTTTTACTGATCTTAGCTCTTTGACAAAAATGTCTGAGGAAAAACGTGTAAATCGTATGACGGATGAATGTAAAGAGAATTTTGAAGAAGTATAACATCAATGTTAACTATGCCATTGGGATTTGGAGATTTCGCAGTATATAATGAAGTTCCCGTTAGAGATTAAGATGCAAATTGTTGTAACATCATAAAGTGATTTTTGCATACATAGAGACAATTATAGCCTCATGAGCTGAATTTTGATACATTAGTTGAAATTTGCTACAATAGTAATTGGTTTGAAAGCTTGGAGACATTATATGTACAGAAACATTTTAGATATATATATGAATATGCAGATTAGTAAGATCAGTGAAGATTGAGGTAGTTAGCGAGTTTGAAAGGATTGAAAGGGATTGTACAAATGAGTACTTCCTAATAAGGCTAGTGTTGCAATGCAATGCACTGAATAGAAAATTCAATAGCAGAGTATCACAAATTTGGATGTTAAGGTTATCAAATCTAGTGCAATAATGAGTATAGAATGTCGAGAAAAAAAAAGGGGGCAAAAAGAAAGTATCATTAGCTAAAAGGATTGGTAAAGCCCAAATTGAGGATTCAGAAATTGTGAACCTTATCGAGGAATTGAAAATGAATCCAACTTTCGAGTAAATGATATTTATGATTGGATTAAGAAGTATGTGTAATACCTGATAAAGAGACTGTTAGAGAAAACACCAGAAACAATTGAAGCTATATGTCCTAGTAAGAGTACATCGAACGAGCAATTGATGGCTAAGAATATAGAACCGAGTGATTACATGTTTTAGTTACCAATAGTCTTGACTGTTGGAGACAGGTATAAAGCTTATATTTTTGAAGTTCATAGGAACATGAGATTAATGTCTAGTTTAAATTGACTGCAGGCATAACAATCGTTATATTGGTGATACCATTAGAATACTATATAAGGCCTTATACGACAAAAAGGAGTCGTCGCCCCTATATTGGAATGAAGAGGGCCTAAAAACGGTTGAAGGCTAGAAATTATTCGAAATACTACTGATGAGCGAAATGAATCTGTAATAGGGGTTAAGCGATCCAAGATAATGACGAATGAGTTAAGTGGATCAACATCAAGGTTATGGAATATCGTGAGATAGATATAAGAGTTAAGTGTTAACACCGATGAGAAGTGAAACAGATGACTTGTTTTTGAGAGTATCACCTTTGCCAAGGTGCACTTAGATGGAGATATAAGTGTAAATAGGGGAAAATTAAGTTTGACATAAAGTGGTCCATATAAAACTATGGCGATAATAGGACTATGGATTTGTGAGTAAGTATTAACCATAAAAGAGGTGTCAGATTCACACAGTGTTATATGGATATAGTTAGGAAGTATTGTTATGATATGATATGTGCGTTGTTGAGACTGGAAGTGAAAATTTGAGTAATCTGAAACTCATCAAGGAAATAATTAAGAAAAAGTGACATCTAAACAAGGGATCAAGAGACCTATTGAATCTATCAACTATGGTCTTTTGGAAGAAAGTATTCGAGTGGTGAAGTTATATGGAAACGGAGGAGCATAGGAGATAATAGTACCCCTGCCTTATTGATTAATCATATATTAATAGACGAAATTTCTTTAAGGAGGGGAGAATTGTAACATCCTGTTTCCATACAAAGGGTTAGAACCCTAAAAATTTGGTACATGGGAGATCAATCAAAGAAATTAGGAAAATACATCTCATGCTCATGCAATACATAAGGTGCACATGCACATAAATAGTGAATCTTTGCACATAACAATAGTTGTACATGCATTTATTGACATTCCGGGTATAATTATTAATAACTGTGATTGTTATTGAGAATTGTGGTTTATTTGTATTGAAAATTGATTTGGAGAGTGTATTTGTGTTTTAGAATTTTTTTGGAGCATTTTAAGAAAATTTCTGAAAAAAATCTGGGGTAATTTTTGGACTAGGAAAAATGTCAAGTGGCAATACAAATGATAAATGGTAGTAGAATTTACTGTCAAATGGCAATGGAAATTTTGATAAATGACTTTAGGATTTATTCCTAAGTGTCATTGAAAATTGGAAGACAATTAGAGTAGGAATCGGATTTAATTGGACTGGTTTAATAAAAGAGCTCGTTGAATTGATAGAAATTGGACATGTGGCAAGTGACAAGTGTCACTTGCCAAGCCATGTCTTAAGTCTAACCATTCTTTAATTTTTTAAAGGCCATTTTGCTTTCTCTCACGATGCTTTCTCTTAAAAGCCTTAGGAGTTTGTTTTTGGTTGTTTTCCTCTCATCTTCATAGCTTCTCTTCTTCCTCTTCTTCATGGGCTTTGATCATTTTAATCTCCATTTGTGTTGAACCTCCCACTCATCTTCCACCTTGCTCTCCCTCTTTCCCACTAAAATTTCTAACCTTCCAACCCTAAAGATGGTGATGATTGTGGGTGGTGTTTGAAGTTAGGTATTTTGATTTTTCTTGAAGAGTTTGAAGATTGGGTAGCTAAATCAAGTAAGTTATATTTTAAATGTTATGGGTGTGGTTAAATTAAGCAAGATTGATGAGTAAATTGAAAATTGATGACTTGGTTATGCAATGTTCATGTATGTGGTGTGGGTGTTGAATTTTCAAGCTGAAACTTTCATGAATTTTTCTGTGTTTATCCAGGCAGATTTTGATAAAATTGTCTTCATAAAAGTTGTAAATCTTTCTTTTATCTTTCCATTGATATAAAGTATGAAATTTTTGGACATTGGAGTTGAGAGTTATGATATTTAGAAGACTGTGATTTTTCATGGGATAGGCATACGGGACAATTGCATTGGTTTGAATTTTAAACCCTTTTTGAGGTAAAATTTGTTTTTGAGGTCTTCACGGAAGTTGTTAGAAGTCTTCTTCAAAATGGTTTTTGAATCACCTTAATCCGATATTTGTAGCAAAAGTTATGCTTATTTTACTAAGATACGTTAGAGGAAGAAAAGAAGAAAGAGGAAAGTCGCGATCGCGATTCAGGTGCATACGAGTCGCGACTGCAACAAATCGCGGTCAAGACGCTGCATGGGCGCGTGCAGGTCGTGGTTGCGAGGTCCTCCTCCCATCCTGAACATGTTTTACTATTTTGCTCATAACTTTTTCGTCCGATCTCCAAATGACCTGATTTTTGAAGCATTGGATTCCTAACACATCCCTCTATCTCTGCATTAAAATTTATATTTTTTTGGTATTAATTTGAAAAAGATTGATTGAATCAAAGTAAGGGTATCGGTTAAAAGAGCATGAATTGGATATTTTACTGAACATGTTTTAGTATTTTGATGATATCTTGAGCTACAGGATTCCAATTGAGATGATTATTGATTTGGAGTAAACCGTAGAAATAGGGCTACAAATCATATGAAGAAGCTAAATCTTGATTCAGTCTCTAAAGTGTTCAATTTCTAGATGGAAATTGGGTATGGTACACTATTTTTGGATAATAGTAGTCCGAAAATGTTTGAGGTATATCTTCCAAATTATTGAACCAAATTGAGTGATTTTGGTGTCAATGGAAAGATAAGACATAGAGGAACAATTTTCTAGAAGAGAGTATGACCAAATTACATCAGTTTGACTTTCAGATTGAATGTGAATAGTAGACCCGAAAGTGAGATTTGGAAAATTTCTGGAGTCAATGGGAAAGGAATGGAGATTTTAATGGGTTTAGTGAGGAATAAACCTAAGTATAAATTATACTTAGATGAGTTTTGAATGGGAATGATTTTTGTAAAGAGATTAATGGTAAAATACTCGGGATTGTCATGAATATGCATTGTACATATTTCTTTTTAGTCATGTGCATTATTAAACACTTATGATTGTACAAATTGTGATGTATGTGTATCTTGCATAAATGGGTTGTTCAGGCTAAATGTCCGTATTCAGGCGTTCTTAGAAATTGGAAGCAAATGCTAATCTGGAGCGTACTGTGAGTAGACCCAGATGGTCACACTTTATTGTTTGCTTTATCTCAATTTGTATTAATTGCCTACTGAATGTGATTGCCTAATATTAGGTTCCGGACAGGAGGTCCAATGATTGTGATGTTTGATTAGGATATTGAAGTGCTACTTGAATGTGAATTGGATGAAATAAGTGTACTTAATGTGATTGTTAAATGTGTTCTGAATGTGCATTTACATACGAATGAAAGTGTGAATTCTCAACTTTAATGATGAATGCCGAACAAAAGTCTGATGATATGGAAAAGTGATTGAATGAGTTTATGCAAATGTGAGTGATGCATTCCATCTTATGAATGCATGACATATAATGGTAGTTGTGACCAGAGTAGCCAACGATCAGAGCTTAAAGCTCAACGAGTGAAAATGAGCTTCGAGCTCAAAAGTGAATCAGAGCCTCAGGCTCAATGTTTAATGAGCCCTGTATCCCCCAAGCGGATAAGGGACAGTTATTAATGAGCCCTATATGGGACAGTTTAGGCACTCGGTCACAACAAAATAACAAATGAAAAGTGAGTCTCATGTGCACTACATATGCATAATATGAGTGATTAAATTGTATTGAATGTGAAGTGTGAAATGTGTAATGAAGTGAATATTGTGTTATGTGATTGGGTGAGCCATCGAGGATGGTCACTCACTGAGTTTGCAAAACTTACCTAAAATTTGCCAATATTTTTCAGAATCAGAAGAGTACCCTGTTAGGCAAACGGGAGTATACCTACTGCATACAAGTCAGAGGTAGAAGTCGGGATCAGTTCGCGTCTGCATTGTATTTCTTTATTTTTGTACTAAATTATAATTTCCGCAAATTTTATATTAAGGAATGTATTTTGAAATTAGTATACAATGTGTATACAAATATAAGCATGTTGTATTGACATAATGATTATGGGTGTTTTGTTTCTAGAATGGGCCCTAGTGATAAACAAACTACTGTTGATTTGAAAAATGTTTATGGAATAAAGCGGGCCTAAATCGATTACTGATTTCCGAGCATTTGATTGTGTTAAAAAAAATTTGTACCGAGTTTTGATTAATTGATTGCTCTAGCATGCCACCCTTGCGGGTTACGGATTCAGATATCACCCATGATGTCGGGTTCGGGTCCTACGGGAGTGGGTGTTACAATTTAAAAATGCTACGCTTTCATTGTTGTTCTGTTATTGTTTGTACTAGGATATGATATTTACATATTAAAGTAAAGGTGGTACATATTTATTTATTGTGATGGTATTTTTGGCATAGAGTTATGATATTATTTGTAAGGAGTGATGATATTATTTGTATGGTTCACTGTATTATTTCCACTTAAAAGTGGTATTTATTTATTAAAGAAACGGGGGTGCTTATTTGTTTACTGTGATGCTATTTTTTGTATAGAGGTATGGCATTTTTGTGTGGAATCATGGTATTTCTTATCCTCATATGTAATATTTACATATTAAAGAAAATATGATATTTATTTTCTGTGATAATTTTTTTTAGAGGCATAGTATTATTTGTAAGGAGTGATGGTATTGTTTTTATATTACCAAGGTATCATTTTTCAGTCAAATGTGGTATTTACGTATTAAAGTAAAGATGGTAGTTATTTGTTTAATATAGTAGTATTTTTCGTATAGAGGCATAATATTATTTATAAGGAGTACTGGTGTTGTTTGTATCGAATCCTGGTATTATTTATGTAATAACCCGTTTTCATATTGAGGATTAGAACTCTAGCTTGCTATTAGAATTAATGAATTGCATATCATTAACATACATACACATAAATTATGATTTTGTACACATTACAAAGATAACAGATGTACTCAATTAATTCGTTCTGGGGTATGAAAAGTTTAAAATGTTCATGGTGTGAATTGTGAAATGTTTATGCCTTGCATTTTGGTTTGATTGATCACAAGTAGTAAATTTGGAATTAATTGGTATAATCGAAAAATTGAGGGATTAAGATGTACATTTGGGCTAGGAATAATGCCAAGTGATAAGATAAATTGATACATGAAAAATTTGGATGATTTAGCCTAAAATTGAGTGACATTTGGCATTGATCATTGTGTGAGAAATGGGCTGGTAAGTTGTTGACAAATGGTATAATTGATTAATGGACAAGTGACAGCTATAATACATGACATGTGATCTAGCTTTAGTGGTGACATATGGCAGCATATATACTTGATACATATTGAACATGCCTTTAGACATATGGTCATTCCATTAGATGACACCTAACACCTTAGGTGTAACATTCAGCAGGAGCAAACTTGGTTCAACTCATTTCTTGTTCTTTCTTCTCTCACTCACACCACCGAAACTCTTTTCTTTCATTACCTTGAACTTGCTTATGGTTATGCCTACTTTTTGCACAAGTAATCCATATTTTAGTCTCACAAAGTTAAGTATAAAGATCAGCTTGAAGTTGCATTACTAAACCTAGCTGAAATCCATCTAAGTTTTACCTTGAATGTGTGACGTTTCTTCTTACTTGGAGTACTGGATTGGTTTGATCTTTTAAGCTAGAATTGGAGTTAAACAGGTAAGTAAATGTTTAGTGTTTATAGCATGTTATGATAGAGAATTGATGATGATGAATTAGGATGAATTATATATGATGTTAATGATTGACTATGCTGGAAATTTCTGCATGAACTTAGGTACTTTTCTATTCTGCTTTTGCATGTAAGAAAACAGTAAGTTAAGGATTGTTGTATGGATGATTTACGTTGGGATTTGAGGTATAACTGATGAAGAATTCATGGTAAAGATAGGTGTTATTGAAGTGTTCTTGAATTTGGAAAATTAGAGCTGTAGGTCGAAATTCTGGTTTCAATTTCATCTTCCTCTTTCGATCTATTTTACATATCTTTAGAGCATGAATTTGAAGCAACTCAAAGAGTGAAAGTTGTAGATATTGGTCTTAGCTTGGCCCCTGTGAAAGTGGCTTGATAAAACAGTGACTAGAGATTAAGTTATGCTTGTTTCCCTAATACTGCTTGTGACAGACCCCTTTGTAGGAACGTTATATTATTTCCTGATTTTTGAGGGCTTTAGAGCTCGAATTAGTCCAAGTATAAAACATGAAAAATGATTATTGATGTCTTATTAATGCTTCTGTGAAACAGTTTGGCTAGAAGATATCTTGATAAGTTTATGTAATTAATTAAAGTTATAACCTAAAGAATGGACTATTTTGAAGTAGCTGAGTTCAAATATGGAAATTATGATTTGTTTAAGGAATATCTAAGTTATTTTAATGAAAACATGATCTTCAAAACATGAGAAATGTGTATAAGGTATGGATGAATAAGAATTGAAGAACTTGGGGTAATTATGAATGATAATTGGTAAATGTAAGAATATATATTACTGAAAAAAGTTTGGTGAATTCATAAATCTAGCTTGCTAAAATTACAAATTTAAAACAACAATTGTATGTGTTATAAGAGACCTTTGATCATGACAAATGTTCAAGGATAAGTGTAAATTATGAATTGATAATGATATAAAGATGTTCTCATGAATGTAATGTGATTTAAAGTATGTAAGTGATGAATTAGGAATGGTTGAATGAGAACTGGGAAATTGTGTGAATGTATAATCCTAGGAAAAAGAATGATAAATGTTTGAGTGATGAATTGAAAATGATCAAGTTTATTAAGGCATAAACCTAATTGGAAACTATATGATGCATAAGCTATGATGAATGTATAAGTATGATTTGTGAATAAGATTTCATACCCGGAATAATTAATTGAGCATGCATTAAACATGCCAGATATACATGTGTAACTTTGAGCATTCATTTGATTGATCAGTTAGTAATGTGTACCTGTGTGTGTATTATTTGATTAGAGGCACACATCGATCGACACCACACAGACATTACCGGCACGTTAAGGCAATAGCTAACTAGAGTGTATTGTGAGTTAACCTAGTTGTGTAAATTCAAACATTTATTAAATTCAAATATTTATGCTTCTATTTGAATTATATGTATAGTGGGTAACCTAGATGTGAGATTTCGACTGTTTAAATTGTGTTGATTAAAATTAATTCCTTTATATTGAATTGATATTGATATAATTGTGATATTACTGATTCTAGACAATTGATCATCTAAGGAGTTTGATATTCGGGATTGTATTGGGAGTATTTGTGATTTGAATGTGAATAAGGAAATTGATTGCTCAAATATTTGTTGAATGCCGGACTTAGATCCGATGAATTGTGAAAATTAAATGTGCTCATTAACTCAAAGTGACTGATGATAAATTATGTGAACAATTATACTCCATTACATGATGCATGTTCATATAAAAGAGTTGTGATCAAAGTAGCCAATGTGAACAGAGCTTTAAGCTCAGTTGTGTGCATTAGAGCCTTAGGCTCAATGTTTAATGAGCTCGGTATCCACAACAGATATGGGATAGTACTGAAAAGAGCCCAATATCTACAATAGATATGGGACAGTGAAATAGGCACTCGATTATAACAAAGTTAAAATGGAATGAGTCTCATTTGCATTTGCATTTGTATCTTTAAATGTGTTCATTATATTGATTGCAAATGAATGTTGAACCGTGTTATGTTGATTTCAGGTACTGAGAGGAGACCTTGCTAGTACAACAAACTAACTGAAGTTTAGTACTATTCATTTTAGATCAAGATATGACTCAAAGGTCTGTTCAGCTATCATTTGAGGATTTTAGATAGAGTATTTTGTATAGTTTTCATTTCATGTAGAATCTTTTGTTTAAAATAGTGTGGTCACAGATAGTTTCTGTATTGTAAATGTATGGATGGTTTGTAATGAAATAGCAGTGTAAAACATGTTTTGTTAATGAAATAAGATTAGTTGTTTTTATGATTACTTAGGATGTGTATGATGCCATACTAAGTGAATGTGACTGCTCTAACATGCCATTCCTGTAGGTATGTGATGGGATGTTCTCAAGAATTTGGGGCATATATCCTATGGTGGTGGTGTGTTGCAATTTTTAGTATCAGAGCATGGTTTGGCATCCTTAGGGACATATAAGAGAATTTAGAAATGATATATGGTGAGAGATTCGTAAAGTGATCACGAGTATTGTTTAATATAGGTCATCCACTATAGGAAATCAAGTCGCAGAGTCAGCTGACCTTGAGTCCATAGGAGCCAATAGAGAGTCTCCAGTGCCTCAGTCAGAACAGATGCCTCCGAGAATTTTTGAGAGAAGGGAGAGGAGGTATCATAAGCTTCGAAAGTAGGGAGCTGTAGACTCCTATGAAACTAAAAACCCTACAGAGGCAGAAGGTTGTTTGGAGAGAACTGAATGGGTGTTGGATTAGATGGACTACGAGTTCGATGAAAGATTCGATTATGCAGTCTCGCTACTAGAAGGTCCAGCATACTAATAGTGGAAGACTGTTCCTGACAGTTCTGCCCGACCGTATAGATTGAAGTAGGAAGACTTTCTAAAAGTTTTCAAGAACTAAATGCCAAAAATCCACTTAGACCGAAAAATGAAGGAGTTCCTCGATCTAAAATAGGGGAACTCCACAATAGCTGTGTATGAAGTGCAACTCAATGAGTTGGTGGGGTATGCTACAACCTTAATCCTGACGAAGGAAGACAAGTGTAAATGGTTCAAGGAACTGGCCATTATCAATCTAAGGGCATGTTTGGTTCACAAGAATAGGAATTCTATTCCTGATATATTCTTAAAGTTTAAATAATCCTTTGTTTGGTTAGACAAAAATATCAGAATACTTAATCCTAAGATTAGGTATTCCTCAATTTTTAGAAATAGCTAAAGATTATCAAAAGGTATCTTTAGCTATTCTAATTTGTTGAAAACGTTTTTATTTTTAATAATAATAATAATAATAATAATAATAATAATAATAATAATAATAATAATAATAATAATAATAAT
>JAOTAX010000196.1:24551476-24573460 GCA_025629825.1 Erythroxylum guanchezii
TTTCCTATTTTGCCCTTCTTTGTCTTTTATGTCTCTACACCTTCAATCCATTAACTCCACATTAATTCTAACTAACTTCCCATCTTTCCAACTAATTTCATTCTTTGTTCATGCCTACTAATTCAATAGCCCAATATAATTAAACAAACAAACAAGCATACATAAATCATTAAACAAATAATAAGTAAAAATTTAAACAAATCAGGATCCAACATTAAATACTCTCACAAACCTCTCATCAAATAATTAGTTGGCTTTCCTCAAAGAAGCATTGATGGTAGGAAAAAAATTCAACCCAAATACAACCAACACAGAAACACAATTGACCATCTTCCAAATACAAACACAAACATTAAAAACCCATGCAATATAAGAAGAAAACAAAACCCACATAAACTCCAAAATGTAGCAGAAAAGTAGAGCAAAACAAAAGGAGGTTTCTTAAAAACAGAAAAGAGAAAAGAAGAGCAGTACCAACATAGGAAACGATGTTCGATGCTAACGACCACAACATAGGAGACAACGACCACAAAGCAGACGACACTTCTTCAGAAACACAACAACTAACATGAAAACAAAGAGAGCTTCCTTTTTGTGTTTATAATAACCTAGAAAAAAAGACGTTATTTGTTGTTAAACAAAACGACGTCATTTGTTGTTAAGCAAAAAAACATCGTTTTTGATTCAGAAGAAATATACCCTAAGGCAACGATTCAGATTAATTCACAAAGATTGTAAATCTAAAAATAAATTTAGTTAACAACAATGTCAATTAAAAACTTTATAAAAATAAAAACACAAATTTATTTTGTATTATATTTATTTGTACTTTTTATTAATCTCTTATAATATATATGATTTGACAATTTTATGTGGTCTTACAAAACTCTATTTATTATATATAAGTTCTATACTATTTTATAGAAATGATATATTACAAAAAAATTTGCAAAATAAAAAATTATATATATGTATAGTATTAGCGATGATTTTCGAAATCGTCGCCTACTGTTTAACACTTGGTGATGATCCTTGAAAATATTCACCAAATGTTACAACATTTAAAATACTAATACAAAAACGATGTTGTTTGTTTAATGACAAACGACATTGTTTTTGCTTCAACTGAAAGTAAAAAAACCCAAGCCCCCCTCCCCAAACCTTCGGCATACATCTCTTCTCCTTGTTTAACTTTTTCTTGTTCTGTCGTCATCGTCTTCCATTACCTTCAGTCGAGGTTAGTTGCATGTGCTTTGGTCTTGGTTTCTTTTTCATTCATTGTTGTTGTTATATGCTTTGATGTTGGTCAGTTTTACGAATGTTGTTTAAGTTTTTTTGGGTTTATTTGGACTGTTAATGGTTGAATGTTTGTTTTAATGTGTTAATGATGGTGAAGAAAGGTAAAAGACAGGATTTTTGTAGTTATTTAGGGGTTAATTTTTAAAGCCTATAAAGTGTTTGATGAAGTTAATTAAGTTCATTTATCCTAAAACTAGGTCAATGGAATGAATTTATGTAATTTCTTCATATACATATTTAATTAATTTGAGTATGTACATGAAAAAATAGATTCTTTAGCTCAAAAATTTGATCACATCAGTGTGCATTCTATGGGAAATTCCAATGTTCCATGTGACATTTATGAATATCTAAGACATTTAGTAGTTGATTATCAATTAATGAACTCTTTTCTTTAAGTTTTATTTGTTGAATAGGATAAATATGTTAGTAACTTCCTTAATAAATATGATCCATTTTTTAACACTTATAATCTTGGTTGGATAAATTATCCTAATTTCTCTTCTAGGAAAAAAATTTGAACCTTGTTCCTAAGTACAATGTTAGACAACTTGGTAGTTTTCAACTAAAGCCCTTTAACCCCTACCCTCCTCAAAATTCTATTTTAGAGCCTTTACTAAAAAAAATTATTTGATCAAGTAATGATATATAGAATATAAAGAAGTTTTATGGACTCTCGTATATATTACAACAAGGTTTTCTATTTTTAGACCTAAATGAAATTAAACCTTATTTATTAATTAAACATATATGAGACTATTTTTGAACTAATTTTCAATTAGAAGTTGTGGTCTCACTTAATACTTTCTCATATGTTTTAGAGTATATAAAAGCATCTCCATAATTTTTGACTCCCCATTAATTATATGTTTAAAAGGGAGTTGATATCAAGATTGATTTCAATTCTTTATGTTCCATATTTGTATAATACATATGTAGACATATTAAACATGCATATTAGAATTAATATCTTTATGAATCATAATGTATTAATGTTCCACAAATAACTGTTATGTATTTATCTTAGGGATACTTTAAAACAGAAAATAAATGAACATAGAACATAAACAATGGTTTAGGAATAGTTCCACTATATAATTACTTATCCCTAAGGAAAATTGTTTTTGCATTCTATAATGCATGTTAGTGTATGTTCATATTGACATTGAACAAGTGTGTTATATTAAATATGAAATCATTGTTTTCCCAAGCCCTGTTTTGGGTTGAAGTGTTTCGATAACTGTCCAGCTTCGTTGTTCGTCATCTTTGGTTGTCCGTCCACCCAGGTAAGTTGTCTAGGTAAGAGTGTTTAGGTTTTGTTTGAATCAACGATGACTATATGTATGAATTAAATAAGTATTTACTGCATATGGAATGTGTTTGATCTCTTATGGATGATCCGAGGCATAATAAACCCCTAGGATGGTATATAGGCTAGAAACCCATAATGTCGCTCTTATGAGGCTTATTGGTGAAATATTCCACGAGCCTATGAGTCACAGCGAGAAGTCTCTTTCTCAATTCATGTGGTCTAACAATGCCATATACCTTAGTGTTTGTTTGAATTCAAACTTAGTATATGGACTTGTACTAATGTATTGTTGAATGACAAGATACCTAAAAAGATGTTAATTAAGTTTTTACATTGAAATTAAAGACACTTCTTTTAAAAGTTTTGGTATCCAACAAAGGCAAATAAATATATACATGGTCATTCATAGTCGTGTATCTTCTTGCACGGTCATGTAAGAAGATAAACTTACACAGTCGTGTAAGAAGGCACATGATCATGTAAGAAGATAAACGGTTATGTAAGAAAATACACGGTTGTGCAAGAAGATACATGGCCACGTAAGAAGTTACATGATCATGTGAGAACAAAATTACAATCATATATGTTAATGCGGATTGTTGATGTTTGAGTTATGTTTATACATATTGTTGATATTTGAATTATAGATATCCAATAAAATGGCACCTAGTAGAAACAAAGAGAAGAAGGTGGCAAGTATCGATCCTCCCCGAAAACAACCAGATCAATCAAATCCTAGCCATCAACAATCGACTTCATCTACCAATGAAGCCAGTCAGCAATAACCTCCATCTATCTCAACTAGTATTGAAGGATCTACAGGTTTGTTAATCTTTAACACCTATAAATAGACATATGCTCAAATATATATTTATATGTTTAATGTGTATTTTCTGATCATTATTCATTTGTTGTTAGGTGCCAATATCGTCATCAGAAAAAGAGGTAGAGGTATAACTATAAGTCGTGAGTTGCAATAAATGAATGTTTTAATGAACAACAAATTGTCTGTACAAGTTGATACCTCGCAAGGTCATCCTGTAGACAAGATTCAATTGGCAAAATCATCTAGTGAGTTGGGGGTAATTGCTAGGACTGAATTGTCTTGCCTAAAGCATACCAAACAGTTGAAGGAAGATACATTGCTAGAAAATGCTTTTGATAAAGTTTTGTAAATTTTCATTTTGTTTACTTATATGCAATATTTTTTACTTATTTAAAGATTAATTTCTCTTTTACTTGTTGTTCACAGATAAAGCTTAATATCGTCAATATCGATAATCATGAAGTTTCAAACTATATGGCCTTACTGTTGAAACAAATGACCAGGGATCATCATTATTGACTACACCAATATTACAAATCTTTTCCTTTCGATGAGGACATGTTCCCAAATGGATGTCTACAGAACATTAGAGCCAAATGTGTGATTATTAAACCTCTACCAACGTTAAGGTTTGTCTTTTTTCTCTTCACATTTGCTTCCATTAATATTGTTACATAATTTAATGACTATTTCTTTTCTTTATTTAGGAAAAGTGTGAGAAAGCCAAGGTTAACAAAGGAAAAATGAAAACTCCTCATAACCAAAGCTCTAAATCATTTATTGTCCTGCAAAATGACTATGCAAGCTCTTTCTTTTCAAGTTATAATTATATTGTGTTTACTGATATAATAAAGTTATATTTATTGTGTTTGTTTCCATAAAACAGAGTCAGAAGGAACTAAATGGAGAATCACACTCTACAAACTAACACACTATAAGGACGGTGAAGGTTGGATGTCTAAAGAAGTGCACAATAATTATGTAATTATAAAAAATTTAAATTTTAAGTTTCTTTATTTATGTAGTACTAACTAATAATATTTGAATTGAATATTGATTTTACTTTTTAAATTTTAGAATAAGATACAAGAGTTGCTGCAAACATTAATGTTTGACGGAAATAACCCAAATGTAGATGACATTTGCAACAAGGTGTTTGGGACATGATCCTGCTACATCAAATGTCTTGGGTTTAGACCTAAGCCAACTGCATCATCCTCATCAAGACTAGCATATGTTGACCGTTTTGAAGAGGAGAACTAGTCGCTTAAGGCTAAATTAGAACATAATTAAAAAAAAGTTGGCCAAGTTTGAAAAGTACTTCAAAAAATTACTTGGCCCAAATTATGTAAGAAGTGAATATGACTTGTAATTTTTATTTTATGTATAAGTATTTTTTAAATTATAATTAACATATTGTACATGATCAAATTTAATGATATTTAATTTTTTATATACAATGCTTTTAATTTTTAATTATTTTTAATTATATTTTTGTATATTAAATTATACAATAATAAATTCTAAATATTCACTATAAGAAATGGAAATTACCGATGAAAAGCGTAGCTGGAGATGCAGTCATAGGTTAAATTTATCGACGGACAAAAACTTATGATCGCCAAATTTAGTAAATTTACCAACAAAACTACAATATTTCACCTACAGACAAACAATGTTCATCACTAAATTTACCTATGAAAAATGTGTTCCGTTGGTAATTTACCTACAAAATATTTCATTCCATCGGTAATTTACCCATAGAGTGAACAATCCACCGATAAATTATTAATGGAATATTATAATTCCGTCTAAAAATTTACCTATGATAATTTCAACTACCATTTCTCACTTCCTTCGCGAGTTTCCTGTTGATAATCTTTTGATTTATTTCCTTCATTCAATTTCTCAAACAATAAGTTGATTGATCATATAAAGTAAAATTTATCTTGATTGTTAATATATAATAAAAATTACAATATACAGCAATAAGTATATTGAAAATAACTGTAAATTAAGAATTCATACAAAATTACTTAACAGTAGAAAAACATCTACATTCATTTATCCATCTAAGTTATGCAGTTGGTGAGGGCAGATACTCTGACTATTGCGATCAGGTGCTGCCTCTCCCCTTCAACTCAACCATCTCATTATGGAGTTGGACTATGTACTCCATCGATTGTCACAACTAAATTTCCAAACTCTCTACTGTGCTCTCAAGTTGAACGATTCTCTCATTTGATACAGACCGCCTGCTAGATTCAGTTGTACTGAATGTGGAAGATTGTGAATAGCATGCGTTTGCAAATGAACCTAAGCCGAAGATCCTTCCACGGTGGTCCCTACCACCCACTAGATTCAAATGTATTAGATATGGAGGATTCCGAATAACATGTATTTGCAAATGAATCTAAGTCGAAGATCCTTCCACGGCGGTCTCTACCACCCACTACATCAAGACATGTCTTACTTTCATTAACAATTTCAGACTGTACATTAAGTTCTCTATATCGGGTGTTAACTAAAGTCACAACATCATGCTTCTTAGTGTGGGTGTGCAAAAAGAGCTAACGTAGTATAGGCTTCCTACCCATAGACTTTTCCTGCATCAGAATAAAGTGTTATAAGTGAATTACAATTTACAAATTTTTTGACATATTTTTCTCTATTTTTATGATATTTACTCCATTTTGAACAAAAAAATTACTCAACAACACAGTCATTAATGACACCAGACATTTATAACATTGTAATTCTCTATAATACACATATGTTTTCATTCTAAATTTCATACATCAAATTACATTGAAATCAAATTTCATACATCAAAGTACAAAAATCAGAATATAAGTATAAAGTTTAGATAGTTACAAGTTTCTTTGCATGCTCCTGGTGGGTCATAGATCCTCCAGTGTGTACGGGTAGACTTTCTCCCTCCGGTCCTCCATGTCTGTTTGCAAAATTGCACTCTGAACTAGACATTGCCTTTTGATGTATGAGCTAGACTTACAACAGCTAATTCTGTAGCATCTGGAGAATGTGATCCTTCACCTGGACTTGTACTGGCTTATCCAAATGGTGGTGACATGACCCTTGGGCGCCTCATCATTTCCTGTTTTCTCTTTTATGGCACATTTTTAACATGAAATTCACATTTATTTAATATTTCAGTAATAGAACAATATAAATTAAACATATGATAGTATATTATTGATGCAATAATAGATTTATTCATTTAATATTCTATTACAAATGCAAATTAATTGTTATCACCACTTAATTGTAAATCAAAATCATCATTATCTTCTTTTTCTGATGAATTATAATCAAACTCAGGCTCCTCTTAAGATCTCTCACCCTCCTTGTCCTCTACAGATGAAATTTCAACATATTCATTATTTGCATCGTTCAAAGTTTCATTCTCATCATATGTTACATATGCATTTATTTTATAAATATCTCCCTGAAATGCTTCACTTTCAATTATCTTATTTGCTCCTTTTCCATGTAATTCAAAAACATCTATAGGTTTTACATTGCAAACGACCAACCAATCTTGTCTCAAGCTGGGAAAAGGGATACAATACACCTGGATCGGTTGCATCGCCAACACGAAAGGTTCAAATTGTCTAAATCTTCTTCGCTAGTTAATTTCAACTAGATTGTATTGGCTATGTACTTTTGTTCTAACATTAGGAGTTAGATCAAACCATTCACACTTTGCTTTATTGGCAATGCAGGTACTCATTTTCAAGTATCTCAATAATTTTACCATAATAATCCATCAACTCCTTGTATGCAAACCCCACTATTTATTGTTGTCATGCTATGACCATGATATTTTGTATGAAATTTGTATCCATTAACAAAATACACCGGATATAATTTAACAATTCACAAAGGTCTTTTCACAAGATAAAATATGAACTTGTTCTTTATTGAATTTTCTGAGGCCTACACAAAAAAATCATATTAAATAGTATAATGTCATTTAAACATTTTGATATGATAATTCAACAATTTCAATTATTGCAAGTGAAAACTTACATATTTCTCGAACTATCGAGGAAAGTGTCTTTTAACTTCTTTATTAATATCATCCTGTGTTTTTTCGGGCATTAGCTCATGTAATAATTTCTCGTATAATCTAAAAGCATTATTATGTATTTTAGTTGTGAACAACACTAACTTCGAATCGAGGAATAATCAATTTCAAAATCAACTTAAACTTACTACACGAAAGGTTGAAGCTCTTGACAATTTAATAAAATGTAACCATGGGCAGCCTCTATTTCTTTTTCTGTTAACATTCTTCTTGTTGATCATCCATATGTTCGTTCAAGATATGTGAAAATGGATAAGATACCATCAACATCACCCGTTTCTCCTCCACCGTCATTACGAAAAACTTTTTTTTCTCTTGTGTGCACATGTGGCTCAAAATAATGTGAACAAAATGTACTTGCTTCCTCCACTAAATAAACATTACATATCGGACCTTCAACTCTAGCCTTGTTTTTTATATTTTTCTTCAAGTGATGCAAATACCTACCTTACAAATAGGGTTATTATAATTATGTGATTAAAATATGCTATAAGTTTTATTTAAATATTAACTATAATTACCTCTCAAACAAATACATCCATCGATATTAAACTGGACCAGCAAGTTTAGCCTCGTGTGCTAAATGTACAGGTAGATGCTCCATACAGTCAAAGAAGCTTGGAGGGAAAAGTCCTTTTAATTTGCGCAAGATAACTGAAATTTTCCTTTCTAGTTTTTTCATTTCAACTAACTTTATTTCAGATGATGTTAAGCTTTTGAAAAACAAACTTAATTCTGATATAGCTTCCCAAATTTTATTTAGTAACAACTCCCGAAATGCAATTGGAATTAACCTTTACATAAACACATGAAAATCATGACTTTTCATCCTAAATAATTTGTACTTTCTCATGTCCACATACCTTGCCAAGTTCGAAATATAACCATCGGGAAACTTTAGACTTTTCAACCATTCACACAAAATTTTCTTTTGTTTTTTGTCCAAAGTGTAACATGTTTTCTGATATTTACCAGTGCTAAGATCTTTATTTAACTCATTCCTTTTACAAAAAAGTTTCAAATCAGCTCATGATTTTATATTGTCCTTTTTCCTCCTTCAATGTTTCTTATGGTGTTGAACAAATTGTCAAAAATATTTTTTTCAATATGCATCACATCTAGATTATGACGTATCAAATTAGTTTTCCAATATGACAAATCCTAAAAGATACTTCATTTTCTCCAACCAAAGTTTTTACTAATGCTTCTATTAACTTCTTCAGTTTTAAGTTTTATAACTTTCAACAACCCTAATTCATCAATCTCCTGCAAAATCTCTTTGTCAACTTTGTGAGGGGGAGTAAGTATTTTTACCATCCTATTCTTAATGAACTTTTGTTTATTGCATCTAAATGGATGATCTGGAAGAAGAAATTTCCTATGGATGTCAAAATAAGATGTTTTTGCATCACTAGGAAGATAAAACACATCAGAATGATTGCCATAGTAAAGACAAGCCAATTTCCCTACTGTGTTCCATCTAGATAACAAAACATACATAGGGAAATCACTAATAGTCCATATCAAAGCTGCTCTCAACAAAAAAAATTGTTTCGGAGAAACATCATATGTCTCCATACCAAATTCCCAAAGATGATGCTATTTAGATACCAATGGTTGTAAAAATACATCAATTTTATGCTTTGGATTTTTAGGTCCTGGCACAATCACCATCTAGAACATATATGTCTCATTCACACATGTCTATAAAGGAAAAGTATAAGGAGTAATTATGATTGTCCATAATGAATATTGTTGGCTAGATTAACCAAAAGGTTGGAATCTATAAGTCGATAATCCCAACCTAACATTTCGACTTTCAGCTGCAAACTCAGAATGGGTATTATTGAAATGTTTTCATACGAGTGCATCCAATAGATGGCTCATTATTCCATCTTCCTGTTCATGTTCTTTATGTCATCTTATGTGAGATGCAATAACATCATAGGCATACAATATTTAAAGTCTCAAAGTTAGCGGGAAAAAAGGCATCCACTTCTAGGGTACTAATTTCTATTTCATAATACACTTTCTAGGATTGAATTTAAATTGATCACAAAATTTGCACTCTTGTAATTCCGCATCATCTCCCCAAAACAACATATATCCCAAATTGCAACAATCAATTTTTTCAACTGGCAAACTAAGACCTTTAATAAGTTTGTTCATATTGTAAAAATTGTCAACCATTGTATGATTAGGAGGCAATGATTCCTTATATTAAGCAAGAATTTTATCCAAACTTCGATTAGAAATATGGCCTTCAGATTTAAGTTTAATATTCGGGCAATTGAAGATAATTGAGTCATGGTCTCATAATTTGGCCATAATTCTTAGTCAACTGATTTTAGTAAGTAAAAAAATTGTATATGAGTTTGGTTCTTCTTCAAGATTTTCTATATTTTCCTAAAAGGTATAACTAGTTGCATCATAAATCATTTTGATGTAAGGATTTTCAATTGTACCCACATTATTTATTATAAATCTACCCCCCCTCCCGCCAATCAAACTCATCCACATTTGTTTACAAGTTTACTTCTTTACCCCTTAAGATGCTACAAATTAATGGCTCCCCATGTCTTGTCCACTCAAAATAATTTGGAACAATTAACAAATGCATATTCACTCGCCAATAGGAAGAAATTAATATGTTTGCATTTTTTACATGGATATCTGATCTTTGGATTATCCATATATGCAGGTTGAGAACATGCATAGTCAACAAAAACTTCAACTCCCTCAACAAACTTAGGATTAATGAAACCATCAGGTGTTAATCATCTATACATCCAAGATCTATACTGTTATTTTAAAAAGTGATTTCATAGTTAGATATAATAATCATTATTGTAATATCCATATTAATCTTACAGAACATTTAATCTTTACTTTACACATCATTACGTCCTTCACTTCCCCTAAATTTTAACAGGTCTCTAACCATTTCCCCTCCAAATTGAAACCAACCTATCCCACCATATGATTTCACAATTAGAAAACTCAATCACAACCAATTCCACCTTAGTAATTGGACAATCACCACATTCTAAGTCATAACAACCTTACAACTTCATAGAAGAATTTTTTAGGAAAGATAACGCTTTGATCTTTATTATCCTTAATATATCTTACTTCCCTATAAGCAACCTACAAATGAGTTGTACTTGGATTATCGATATATTGACTTAATTGATGGACAACATATGTGAGTATCAGTCAAATAAAGCAATTTACCAACCAATATCCTATAAGAAGTGACATGAAGAAGTAAAAAAGAAAAAAACACCTACATATTATTTTTCTAACTTTATATTAAAAATAAAAAGAGTGGAAATTGGTTTACAATAAATAAATCAGTTTCCTTCCCTCAAAAAAAAAAATAAATCAGTTTCCTCAAAAAGATCAAATGCACATTTTTTGCTTACATATATTAATACCAACGCTAGATCGAGCAATCACATTAAAGTCCAAGTCTTTATGTTTGAATTAATCACCTACAAGTTCATTGCCAAAGTTTGATTTTTAAGAAGCACTATGGTGCGTGACATTGTTTGACCAAATGAATCAAGAAAGCAAGTTCTCATTGTAACTCCTAGGCTCTTGGAATTTTTCACTGATAAGCCTCATGGGAGTTGCATCATAAGTTTCTAGCCTATATACCATCCTAGGGGTTTATTATGCAAAGAATTGTCATCTCAGTTGCGTGAATTTTTTATGTTAATACTAACTTTGAACAAATGACATTGAAGTTCAAGTCTTTATGTTTCAATTTAAATAATGCCCAAACAAAAATACTTAGACTATTAAACCCCAACCTAAAAACTCATCAATCATTTTTAGAGCTAAAATTGCAACAAACAACATAAAATCGATCACATTGTAAATGTTACTTAGTTGAATGACTTACCTTGATAGACGGACAATCACAAACTACAAAGAAGACAAATAAGGTTGGATAATTATCGACATACTTCAACCCAAAACACGGCCTGCAAAGAAGACAATAAACAATTAGCTAGTTTTTGATAAGTTTTGAATTGAGCATAGGTACAGATATGTATAAGTTTTAAGTTGTATATTGCATATTTTTTCCTTCTATTAATGTTTTCATATCCTACAACTTATAATATTGCTTAAGCCATTGAAGCTTCAATATTTACTTGGAAAAGAACAATTAACCTCAATTTGATCATAACCATTTTTTGCAATATCACATATGCACAAAGACAACATATAAATTTTTTGCAAGATCATAATAATTATTATGCAAAAAACAATATTATACAAAACCATTATTATGCACAAAGACAACAGTTAACTTTATTTGGGTTTTTTTTCATAAACATTTTTTTCATACATATTAAGTGTTTATTTTTTAAACCTCTTGTTAGATATGGAATTGGTTTCATGCATATTAAGTGTTTATTTTTTAGCTTAAAAAAAACGTTAATGATAGGTATGGAATTAGTTTCACTTAAGGAATTGCATTAAAGAATGCCTAGAGTATTTTTATAAGGGCCAAGCAATTATATGATGACACTATGTTTCAATCTTTGCATGATCATATTGCATTTTTTAAATGTTTACAAAAAAAATATGTACCCATCTATCATCCTTTAAGCCCCAAGAAAAAGGAAATTCATGTATGGATCACATTCTAAACCTAGAGGATATAATACTCAAGGTAAAAGTAGGCACAATTTATATGCAAGGTCATCTCAAAAGAACTTACAACCTCCTTCTCATCCATATAAGCCTCTTTCTCATTAAAATGGGTTGAAACAAACTCACAATCATTATAGGTATTTTTATAAGCATAAAAGCATGATACTTGCTCCCATTTAATATCAATCCTTATGAGAAACAGAAAAGCATCGCATTTTCTCTAAATCACCATAGGTCATATTTTCATGAAAAGAATATATCATATGCTAATCATTTATTAGGCTCCATTATCACACGAAGAGAACTCCAAATCCCATTTAATATGGACCTTCAAAGAAACAAAGAAGCATGACATTTTCTCTAAATCACCATTGGCCATATTTTCATTAAAAGAGCATAGCATATTATTGATTGCAAAACCAATTACTTGTTTTACGCTAAAAAATGCAAATATACAGATCATTACTTACAGTAAAAAGCAGATATTGTCCTACAAAGATTGTGCTTAGGCACCACTTAGTTCATGCACATCAACTAATGCCCTACCAGTATTCATAAAGGGCCTACACAAAATCAATGGACAATTCCTATCTTCTTTAAAAATCCAACACAACAAAATTAACAAGAATTATAAATTTATCCACTTTTACCAGAACGTCTTCTACTACCCCAAATGGCCTCTTGATGGATTAATCTGTAAGTTAGATAAGCATGGATGTTGGCTTGACATCTCTGAGCCCCAATTTCCTAAAACTAGACAAAGGCATCAAGTTAATACTTGCGCCTAAATCATATAAACATTTAGAAAATTCAAAATCACCAACAACACATGGAATAGTAAAACTCCCTGGATCTTGTAGTTTTGAAGGCATTGTGCTTGTGATGATCGAACTACAGTTCTCCGTCAAGGTCACCGTCTGATTGTCTTCCGAAGTGCGTTTGTGTGTCAATATGTCCTTGAAAAACTTCACATACTTAGGCATACACTCCAATGCTTCCATCAAAGGCAAATTAATATAAAGATTCTTCAACTTCTCCAAAAATTTGGAGAATTGAGTGTCGACTTGATGTTGTCTCATCCTCTATAGATATGGAATCTTAGGCTTGTAGGGTGGTGGTGGTAGATATGGCTTCTCTTCTTCTTTTTCTTCTACCTTTTCCTTTTGTTGACTATCTTTGTGCACACTTGGCTCCTCCAATTGCTTACCACTCCTAAGTGTGATCGCCTTAAGTTGTTCCTTTAGATTGGCCTCAGTGTTGCTTAGTAAACTTCTTGTATTCCTAGAAGACAAATCATTAGTAAGTTGACCTACCTGTTCCTACAAGTTATGGATGGATGAAGCGTGGTTCTTCACAATCTTGTCAAACTTTGCCTCCATTCTTTTTTGACTCTCTTCTAGTCTTCTTTGACCTTCCTCTTGGCTTGAGAACCTTAAACCTAATACATCCATTAACTTGTCTATTTTGTTCTCTAAAGACCAAAGATGGTCTTACTAAAATCTAGGAGGTCCTTATGTTCTCACTTGGCAACTTGTATTGTTAGTACTCCACAAAAAATTTGGATGGTTTTTCCAACCAGGATTGTAAGTATTAGAGTATGGATTGTTACTTCGTTGTGACTGACTCAAGTTATTTACTTGTTTTGTGCCACTCACTCCTATCAAAAAGCATTCAGTTGTGCCATGATTGTCCTGCCCACATAATTCACATTGTAACTACATGGTTTTGACTGTGGATGAAGAAGCTCCTTGCATGTTGTTCAACTGATTGGTAAGGGCAGCAATTGATGCTTGCAAGGCTGTCACTGAGTCACCTTTTTGCTTTGTTGACCCTTGTCTACTCCTTTCATTTGACCACATACAGCTATTACTTGCCAACTCTTCCAAAAGGTCATGAGATGCATCAATGGTTTTCTCATCATAGACGCTCCTACAGTTGCATCTATTGTTCCCCTTGTGCTCTGAGTTACACCATTGTACAATGTCTGCAAAAGAAATTCTCTCGGAAGGTTGTGATGGAGGCAGTTCCTTTGTAATTCCTTGAATCTCTCTCAAGTTTCATACAACAACTCCCCATCACTTTGTTGAAAGTTGGTGGTCTCTTTGATGATTCTTGTTGTCTTGGTCAAGGGAAAGTACTTAGCTAGGAAAGCTTGGGCTAGCTACTCCTAAGTAGTGATTTGGCTTTCACTGAATGAATTACACTATGCCTTTTCCCGATCCCTCAAGGTAAACAAAAAGAATCTTAAACCACAGCATCATCAGACATCCCATTAAACCTGAAGGTATCACAAATCTCCAAGAAATTTGTAAGATGGGAGTTGGGATCTTCGTTGGACAACTCATAAAATTACACACTGCTCTGAAGTATATTGAGGAGTGCTGGCTTGATCTCAAATTTATTGGTTTGAATCGCTGGCCTTGTAACTCCTTGAGGACTGAGACTTGGCCTCATAAAGTCCATCAATGTCCTTTCAGCTCCTCCTTATTCTCCTTCTTCTGTCATATTCCTTTGTATTCTGTTTTGACGTCTAGCTCTTCTTAGCTCTCTTTCGTTCCTTTAATATCTGCAAACTCTTCTTCTCTTAGCTCGTTAGACCTTCTCGTGCTCCTTGTGTTCATACATTTGCAAAAAAACAAGGAAAAGTATCAAACACTATTAAATCAAAGTCACCTAAACTAAACAAGATGCTAAACAAAACAATCCCCGGCAACGACACTAAGAACTTATTGATTGCAAAACCAATTACTTGTTGTACACTAAAAATCGCAAGTATACGGGTCGTTACTTGTAGTAAAAAGCAGATATTGTCCCACAAAGATTGTGCTTAAGCAACACATAATTCAAACTGCGCTTTATTTAAGAATCAAAATTGAATATTGAACTGAAAAGTAAACTAAATTAAAACAAACTAGCAACAATTGAATAACATAATAATGGAAATCCGTCAAAAGAAGTAATCAAGTTATAGGACAGGAGATTTTACCTATCATTAATGCTAATATAGCCTTTTATGTGTTTATGGGGTGTCGGTTCTAGACGATCGTAGGGTTGATTACTCTCCCTCGAGTTATAATCATTCCCTAAATTGTGAACCCTAATCGAATTATGAACTTGCAATCTCTCAATTCACAAATTACCCACAATTCTAATTAGTTCTAAAGCTCTCTAATAAATAATCGGGTCTTGCATGGGATCTCTCTTCATGAAATTACCAACTAGATTGATTAGGTGGTCAATTAGATCACCTAACTCTAATCTAATCATTTTTATCCAGTTCACCCTCTCGGATTAAATATAAGCAAAATCTCGAAGGTAAAGTTAGAACATCATTAACAACTCAAAATCTATAATCATACAACCCATCTCAATCTTACACATTAAATGAATAAAAAAGTAAATGGGGAGGAAATGAAGCTCAGGTTGGATGATTCGGGAAAGCAGTGTCATCGGGAGATCACCTGTTCCAAAAAGCTTCGGCGTCGAAACCCTCCTCTTCTTCTTCTTCTTCTTCTTCTTTCCTCTCTCTCTTCTTTCTCTCTCTCTTTTGAGTTTCCAAATGTAGGCAGAATGTAGACTCCTTTCTAGGGTTCCCTCATTATTCTTTTATAGTCTTTCCCAATTAAGGTAACCCTAGTGTCTTTCCGAGGTTCAAAATGTCTGAAATGTCCCTCGAAAACTCGAATCCGTAAGTGACTCCGCATCTATCTACGCTCACGTCACGATCGTGGAGTGCACGTTCATGATCGATTCATCTGCTCTCTGTCACGATCGTGGCCCTATGCTCAAACTTCTATCGTGGGATTATGTTTTGGTTCGGTTCTATGCCACAATCGTGGGACTGTGTTTTGGTTTGGTCTCCTCCGAAACTCCTTCGAATTTACTGAAACACTAAAAAACTCATCACGGCACCTCATATATATATAATTGAAGCTTCAAAACATGTTCTCTCCCAAAGAACACTTAAAACACAAATGTTTATGAACTAACTCAATTATTAACCTAAATACACACTAAACAATCGAATTAACCACTAAACATATATCAAATTACCTATAAAAATACAATGTAATTTAATTATCAATGAAACGACATCTTTTTCCTTTAAATATAAACAACAATACCGACGTTGTTTGAATTTACAACGGAATGGAGTTTCCACAAGTAATTTCCCCACGAAAATTTTCCCATCTGTAAACTTCGTTGCTTATTTTTACCGCAAATTATTACCCCCTATTTTACGACGACTTTCACTATTTCGTCGCTAAATTCTAACAGCAAAATTCTGCGAATAAATCCCCTCTATTTTTACCAACAGATTTTTTTTCCGTGACGAAATACCTTTTTTCCCACAAGTTTACTGACAAAAATAAATTTCTGTCGATAATTTACTACAAAAAATTTTCCATCGGTAATTTTTAATTTTCTTGTAGTGATTACATACAACAACATGGATTTAAAAAGTCACCAATAATTTTAATTAACATGATATAATATTTAGGTATAATATGTATTAAAAATTTCAAAACGTAGTTAAAAACATTTGGCTACGATTCTAAAAACGTAGCTAATTTTTTACTACGGTTTTTAAAACATTCCTAATAAGTTTTGATTACGCTTTTCTTTCGTAGCTAAAAGTTATTAGTTATGATTTTGAAAACGTATTTAAGAACTTTTAGCTATGTTTTCATAAATGTAGCTTATAACTTTTAACAACAAAAATGAAGCTTAGTGAAAAGTTATAGTCGATGATTTAGTAAAACGTTGCCTATACCTTTTTGCCGTGAAAACTAGTTGTAGCAAAAACTAATTAGCGACGATTCGGTGAAAATGTCGCCTATAGTTTTTTGCTACAGGAATTTCGCAATGATTTTTGCAACGAAAATACTTTTTAATATTGGCCACGATTTTTAGACTTTTAACAACGAAATATTTTGCTGCTAAAAGTCCTTTCTATTGTAGTGATATGCATTGTCGTTCATAACATTTTATAGATCCTAAATAAAGTTATAAAAAAACTCTTATTTTGTCTCTTTTTATTTTTTACGAGGGTTAAGAGTGAGCACTCATAAATAACAAAAAGAAGCAAAATAGGAACTTTTTTGTTGCTCTTTATGAGTGTCGAAAGTAGGCTCTTAGCTCTTATAAAGAATAAAATGAGACAAAATAAAAGCTATTTTATTTCCTATTTTATTCTTCACGAACATGGATTCTAGGAAGGTACCCTGTAAGAAGATACTTTGTATTGTTTAAGGGTCCTCATGAATAGTAAATGTGCTACATAATCAAAGCTAGGTGACAAAAACATTGCATTCGTGTTGTGATGCAGAACTTCTGATAAAGTTAAACGATGCATGAAAGTTGATGTTTGACAAAAAAACTTTTCTAGGTTATATAAATGTAGACTCGGCCATAAGCAGATTCAATGTAGCTTTTCAAGGGACAAGATTATACACACGCACGGACGGTCAACATAAAGTTGCGTATTAAACAAATCTTCTTAAATTTTCTATTTCAGTGAGATCAGATTTTTTATTTTAATTAATTGATTTGAATCTTATTTTATTAAATTTTATCTATATATTTATAGAAGAAATGTATAGATCATATTAAACGAAACAAAATTGAAATACTCTGAATAGAACAGGATATTTCAACCCTATTTTAAAGGAGTGTCACTAAATGATGTTGTTATTCAGTGACGACGGTCAGCACTCACACACAAGCACGCTCCTCCTACTGTAACAAGACAGCAATGCGCACCCAATTAACTGAATAACCGATCACTGTCACAGAGTGCAAAAGTAATTGAGTATACGTATTGATAAGTTTACTTCTGGCATCAAAAACATCACTTTCGAGGATCTTTTAGTCAATTCTTAAACACGTATTAACTGTTCTTTGTCAAGTCTAATCTGACTATCTAATCCACGATAACTAGGGATGATCATTTAGTGTTGTGTTCATTTCGTCCATGCGTTACACTATCTATATACGTGTTCTGAACTGATATCTACATTATTTGACTGTGACAGTATTGATCACTGCCACCAATGTTAACGTTTGCCTCTGTTGGTGGAGAGAAAGTAGTGATGAAATGGTTATTTGCTTAGCTTTATTGTCAAAGTACGCACAAGAAGTGACCAGACTTTTTAAGACTTTATCATTGAAGAAAATAGAAATATGATTGCGACAAGCACGTTTCTTTGCAGCCAGAACCTAGTTAATCAACATCATTTTGAATCTACGCATGAAAACTCTTGATTCGCGACCTTGTTTAATTGCTTACTGGTCATTTCATCCTTTGGAGCAATAATTGCTATCATCTATATATTGCTCTTCGAAATATGATCTATTTTCCTCGCAGTCTCTCAAGGATGAGAACCAATTATGCAACATTTACATCAAAAAAAAAATTAATATTATGTACGTCATTACTTCGATCTTTGCAAGAGCTACTTGAACTTTCAAAATGAATATATTTTTTCAAAATGAATATATTTATCATAAAAGAGATTCGTTGTTTTGCCCTACTTTGCTTCACCTTAATTATTATTTAAACAAGTTAAAGTTATTCGTGTAAGGTTTAGGTTTTGAGAGGAATTTCGTAATTGTTCTCATTAATATGTAAGGCAACATCCTTAACAGGAAACACCTGCTTAATAGACTGAATAAACCAATCAAACTTAGTAGCATCAGAACAAGTTAATAAAATATCATCCACATACACAAGGATATAAAATTTCAACGTCCCAATTGTGAGATAGAAGAGAGATGTGTCGGCCTTGGAGGGTGTAAAACCAAGCTGAATCAGGTAATCAGTAAAACTTTTGAACCAGGCCCTAGGGACCTGCTTGAGGCCATATAACGATCGCTGAAGGCGACAGACATGGTTGGGAAATTGTGCATGTTGGAAGCCTACCGGCTATTCCATGTATATTTCATCCTCCAAGTGACCATGAAGAAAAGCATTAGAGATATCAATTTGTCTAACAGGCTATCCGTGAATAGTAGCTAAGGATAAAATAGTGTGGACAGTAGTGAACTTAATGACGGGAGAAAAGGTGTCGTGGTAGTCCACACCTGCTTGTTGAGCATAACCTTTGGCCACTAACCAAGCCTTATACTGTTGAATACTGTCATCGGGATGTCGTTTGATGCGAAACATCCACTTGTTGCCAATAATGTTTTTATGTGGAGGTCGGGGAACTAGTCTCCACGTTTGGTTCTCAATCAGTGCATTGATTTCATCCTGCATAGATCGACGCCATTCTAAAACTGATGTTGCTTGGGTTACGATTTTTGGTTCTTGGGTAAGATAATTCGGTTTAGTGTGAGCTAGGTGAGCTTGTCGTTTGGTTTTGGTAGTGGGTCTAAGTTCCATGACATGGCTTCGGATTGGAGTGGGTTTCGATTGGGCTAAGGGTTGTGGATTATACTACGTAAGATCGACCGAAAGATTTAAACCAGGGGAGGATGTGGATAAAGAAGTGGTGCGGGTTAGGACATGAGGAGAAGATGATGGAGATGAGATGTGAAGTGGATGTGTTTCTAGGGAGGGGAGCGTAATAGGTTTGGATAAGGGTGGGTGGGATTGATCTTGTCGTTGAGGAGATAAAGATGATAAGGATGTATCTGGTGAGGTTGAGGAGTTAGGTGATAACGCAGATGTGGGTAATTGGCTTGGAAAAAGATTTGAAGGAGAAGGACAAGGATATATAGATAAGGGTGAATTGAGTGTATCTTGTTGATGAGGGGATAAAGATGATAACGATTTAGGTGTATCTGGTGAGGTTGAGGTGTTAGGTGATAGCATAGGCGTGGGTAATTTGTTTGAAATAAGATTGGAAGGAGAAAAATAAGGAGTTGAAGAAGGATTAGAACTCATACCTAATGAGGTAGCTGACGTAGGACCCAAATTGGAGTGCACGGTAATGGTAATGTTGAGCCAAGGAGCTTGTGTAGGTGCGGCATTTAAAGGAGAAGTAACAAAATTAGCATACGGAAAAATGTGTTCATTGAATTTTACATGGCGGGCATAATAAAGTCGACTTGTGCTCTTGTCAAGACATCAGTAGGCAGCATGATTTGGACTGAGTCCAAGATTAACACACATAATAGTTCTAAAAGAAAATTTATGAGCTTGATACAGTCGGAGTCATGGAAAAATCGCGCAACCAAACGGTTTAAGTTGTAAATAGTTTGGAGTTTTCTTATACAAAATTTGAAAAGGAGACTGTTTGGAGGGAGCATGACTTGGGAAGATATTAATCAAAAAAACACTTTGTTCTAAGGCAAAATTCCATAATTTTAAAGGTAAAAATGCATGAGCAAGTAAAGTTAATGTTGTATCAATTAAATGACAAATTTTACGCTCAGCCGCGCCATTTTGCTCATGGGTATATGGGCAAGCAATTCTATGATGAATATCAACTCGTTTAAAATATGCATTTAATTTTTGATATTCACCTCCCCAATCAGAATAGAAGGATTGAATTTTCGCCTGAAATTGTTTGTCGATAAATTTTTCAAATTGTAAGAAGATGTCATAAACCTCACTTTTATTTTTCAAAAAATACACCCAAGTGTATCGTAAAAAATCATCAACAAACAAGACCATATACTTGTGACCATGAAAAGAAGGAGTAGGAGATGGCCCCCAAACATCTGACTGAACAATATCAAATGGAAAACGACTCTTGTGTTCAACATCAACTAAAGGAATTCGAGACATTTTTCCTAATAGACAACTAGAACAAGGACTCAGCTTGGAGGAATTACTAAAAATGCTTTTATTTTGAACCAGAGTTTGAAGCTTCTTAAAGTTAGGATGACCGAGTCTAGTATGCCACTCATCAAGCGACGCAACCTCAGCTGCCAAGGCCTGCTTAACTGGTTGCAACTTGTACACTCCGTCTTCACTGGGTCCTTGCATCAGCACCCTCTTGGTTACCTGATCCTTAATAACAAAATGAGTGGGCCAAAATTCAAAGAAGCAAGTGTTATCAGCAGTAAATTTTTACAATGACAATAGGTTTTTGACAATTTTTGGAACGCAGAGCACTTGGTGTAAATGTAAGGTATTAGTTTTAGAATGAAGTTGAGCATTACCAGTATGAGTGATCTGTAAGCCCTGACCATTACCAACATGAAGACTGTCGTTCCCATTGTAATCTTAAGCAGCCGTTAGTGTCTGAACATTAGGAGTGATGTGGTAGTTGGCAGCCGTGTCAGGATACCAAGCTTGCTGAAATTGAGGTGGAATTGGTGGAGCTTGAGAGCCATAAGGGGAGTGAACATAGTTGGCTTGTGGAAAATTGTAGCGGGGTCCAGAATTGCGTGGCTGTTAGCCACTGAAAGACGGCGCATTTCGAGATGCATATCTGCCGCGGCAAGTGACAGCTGTGTGATTCCCTTTTCCGCAGATTTGGCAAAGACCCCGAGGTCGTTGCTGGTTGTTGTTCCGAAACCCATTGTTACCTCCATTACGTGGTGGTCTAGGTGAAGAATGGGAATGAGTAGGAATGGTTGATGGAGTGGAATTCTTGAGAACCATATTAGCCTATAGAGTATGAAGACCTTGCAACAAATGCTCATGGGCAACTAATTGCCCGTGTAACTCATGAAACGAGACAGGATCAGGACGAAGATTCAGTGTAGCGCCCCACTCCCGCCGACCCGTTCTCGACATTGAGAGGGAAGTCCGAGCTCGAGCCAGTGGAAGTGGCGTGCTAGCGCGGTGCGATCAATCAATTGGTCGGCAAAACAATGATA
>JAOTAX010000196.1:24582352-24602996 GCA_025629825.1 Erythroxylum guanchezii
AATTATTATATATAGAAATAATTAAAATATAATAAAGATATATATAAACTAAAATGGATAAGATATAAACAAAAAAACTAAATTAAATAAACTACAACTTTACAATACGACAATAATCTATTTTGTAATTAAAAAAAAATTCAGGGACTATTTTATAAATTTAAAAAGTTGTCTGAAAATAGTACCCAGTATTAACTAATACTAGTACAATACTGTACTAAACTCAATTCCGTACTATTCGTAACATTTTTACTTGCATTACTGCACAGAAGTTTCGCACTGTATTTATACAAGTACAGGTTTCTTCCTTAATGCAGTTGCTACAGTCAACCCAGAACCTTCATCTTTCTTTACATTTCACTTCTCTTAATGTTATTGGAAGGACGGTTGAGTCATCCAGTTCCTACCCCGAGAAATCCTCCCCCATCTTAGTCCAATCTCCACAAACTAAAACCAACTCAATACAGGTGAATTAATTCCTTGCAAGGAATGGCGGTTCATCCAACAACAACAACTAAGGATGATAAATGCTACGCAGTTTCTGATGCACCATTTAAGAAGTTGGAATCAAATTGCGTTTGGATACCTGGACCAGTTATCATTGGTGCAGGACCCTCAGGGCTAGCTGTTGCTGCTTGCCTTAAACAAAGAGGAGTCCCGTTTTTAATCCTTGAGAAAGAGGATTGTGTAGGCTCTCTATGGAAACTCAAAACTTATGATCATCTGCAACTTCATCTCCCAAAAGAATTCTGCCAACTTCCATACATGTCATTCCCTCCGGAATTTCCTGCTTACCCCTCAAAACAGCAGTTCATAAGTTACTTTGAGGCTTATGCTAAATATTTCTCAATCGAACCTATTTTTAGACAGGAGGTTAAATCTTCTATCTACGATGTAACCATGGGGTTCTGGAGGGTGCAAACCAACGAGACTGAGTTTCTCTGCCGCTGGCTTGCTGTAGCTACTGGAGAGAATGCAGAACCAGTCGTGCCTGATATTGCAGGTGCCTCAGATTTTAAAGGAAAACTTCTGCATACCGTAAGATATAAAGATGGTGCTGATCTAAAAGGAAGTAAAGTTTTGGTAGTAGGTTGTGGGAACTCAGGCATGGAGGTTAGCTTGGATCTTAGTAATAATGGATGTCAAGTTTCTCTCTCAATTAGAGATAAGGTAAAATTCTATCTGATTTTCTATTTTCCTATGTGCTCTATACCATCATATATTCTTCATTGTCACCTACAAAAGAACTTGGAATATGATAGGACACAAGATGTAATAAGGTATTATTCTCTACCTGTTTTCCTTCATTGATATGTAAATTTCTTTGAGAAACAATTCTACCCTTTTCGACCTTATTGCATTCCCAACTTTCTTTCGTAGCCAATATTGATGTCGTACTTCACAATCAATATAATTTTGTTCTGAATGACCCCGATCACTTTCATGATCTCACTTAGAGCTTAAGTACCTATGGTAAATTGCTAAGTGAAGGAAGGTTGGTCCAACTGAATAATTTTCAGCACTGCTTGTGCCAATATGTTGCACAGGCATGTCTCCTTTTCAAGCACAGTAGACAGGCACTAGCTATTTTATACTTTGGACTGGCCTTTTAAGAGTTTTCTATTTTACATGTTCCTGGTATTCGATAATTCGAATAATTCTTTAATCTTGCAGCTGCATATTCTGCCCAGAGAGATCCTTGGTAGATCAACATTTGCTCTTTCAATGTGGTTGTTAAAGTGGTTCTCCGTAAAGATGGTTGACCGGTTCCTCCTCCTATGCTCGCAATTAATTCTAGGTGACACAAGCAGAACTGGGATCAGAAGACCTGAAATAGGACCCCTTGAATTAAAGAATTCTGTGGGGAAGACGCCGGTTCTAGATGTTGGAGCTTTTGCAAAAATCAAATCTGGTGATATCAAGGTGGTATTATTTCTTATTTTATTTCAACTTTTCAGATAGAGCTTGTATATAGACAATGATGCATTAAGATCGTAGTATTTAATGGTGGATATAGCATTCATTTTAAGCACCAGTTAGGTTGCATGAAAAATTTATATATTAACCTAGTTTTATGATTAGATCAATTTACAAACATGAGATTAATTTGTTTCTTAACTTTTCCTGAACTTTGTAGGCTGTTCCAGGAGTGAAAAGGTTCACAACCAGTGGTGTAGAGTTTGCTGATGGACAAGTGGACGAATTTGATGTAATTATTATAGCAACAGGCTATAGGACCAACGTAAAATCATGGCTGAAGGTAAGTAGTAATAGTTGTATTTTTTGGTAGTTGTGATGCTTCCACCAAAAAGGTACATTATGCATAACGTCTCTTTTGCGATTTATGAACAAAAAGGAGGACAACTTCTTTAATGCCAAGGATGGTTTTCCAAAAAACTCATTCCCCAGCAATTGGAAAGGCGAGAATGGCCTTTACAGTGTTGGTTTTACCAGGCGAGGTTTGTTGGGAGCTTCAGTTGATGCATGTAAAGTAGCTGAAGACATTGCTAGGCAGTGGAATTCAGAGGCAAGGCGTTTGCGTTTTCAGTCCTGAAAATTTTGTTGTGCAAGGAAATGCCGTGCAACCCCAGTAACTCTGGGCACGACGAAGGCGATATCCTGGAATATCCAGTTCCGACTAGGACTTTGATTATAGGTGCTTCTTCAGCTTTGTATCATTCACTTTTGTCCCTTCCTAGTAGTATAGGACTTTGATTGTAGGTGCTTCTTCAGCTTTATATCATTCACTTTTGTCCATTCCTAATAGTATAGGACTCTTCTGCAAGTCCTAATTAAAATCGAGTCTGAAATCAAACACGAGAGAGCATAAAGATGGCAACTGCTTCGACACAAATGCTAATAAGAACCATTTATCTCCAGTTTGACTGACAAAAGGATTTCATATCAGAACCTGTCACATAACTCAAAACTACTGATTAAGAACAGCGAATCGTGAAGTCGATTGATTCAGCAGTTCTTTCTCGTTGATCAAATCTTGCCCACTAGTGATTAGGCTGGTCCCCTCTCTTTATTGCAATGTGATGTACACTAGAAAGAGATCTTCATTACATCCCAAACTGCATGGTCCAGTCCTTAAGTTCTGCCAATAATTTCAAGGACACCTATGACGTATTACCATGTAGCCTTTTAACAACAGAATTGTATTAGACAAGCTCACTCAATCTAAAAATCTCTACGATATCAAATCATTCTCAAGGGTAAGCTGCAATTGGTCATAGACAAATCTGTTTGAAAGAACTGTAACTGACTTTATTGGCAAAATCAGGGGGTGAGGGTTAGACTACGGTATGATTGGATTAGGGGAGTCTAAAAATAATAAATGAATAAAATAAGAATATAAAAATAAGGATGAAATTTCTGATTTCATATTTTTAGAATTAATAAATTCTTAAATGCACAAATCATTGACATCTATTTTTCATTTAAAAATAGCAAATAAAAGACCAATTTATCGAAAAATAGTAATTAAAAATTATATAAAAATACTTAAAAATATGTTTACCCATTCCATCTATACTTATTTTTAATAAATACTAAGGTAAACGTGAACACTCGTCTTTACATGAGTAGCTGCAAACTCTCAACATCTTTATGGAAAATTCAAAAAACAATTTGAAAGAGCTTTAGTAAAAATATTAGTCACTTGTCTTATCACAAGTCTTGCAACAAAACAAATGTATTTACTAATTCTCTGAACTTCTCTAAAGAAATATAGTTTAATGTTGAATTGTTTGGTTTTTTTCATAAAAGATTTTATTGTCAAACTTTACAATAGTTTGTTGTCAACAAATAAGTTTGTTGTCAACAAATACTTCATACCCTCAAATTAGCTAATACCTTTCTCATCCATAAGGTATATTCACAATTATTGTTGTAGTTATAAATTCTACTTCAACAGTTGATTGAGATCTCTATGAGAACACTCACAAACTAAGTTTGGAGTAGTATTCTGAGTTACTCTTTATATCACTTATAGACTTTACCTAATCATCAAAAGATAAACCATAACATTAAACATATAATCGTAATTAAAAAACACTTCATGATCAATAGTTTCTTTACATATTTAAGAAAATGTTTTGCTATTTTGAGGTGCTCCTTATTTGCATAATATAGAAATGTTGACAACCCACGCACAACTTATAGAATGATTAACTTAATTTCTTATGAGATACATTAAACAATCTATAAGACCCTTATAAACAACCTCATCACTTTTTTTTTTCTTTTTTACTATCTTCCTTGTAGAATTCCTCTTTAATTCATTGAAGTACTCATTAACTTGTATTCCTCCATCTAAAATTTCCTTAGATTTTCTCTAATATACTTTTTACAATATGTAAAAACACTTTATTAATTTGTTCTAATCTATATTCTAAGAAATATGTCATTGCTCACCTTGATCATGTCCTATTTAAATTACTTAATAAGAATAGCATTGCTTCTTATTACTAAGAGATCATCCACGTATAAAGAAATAATCATAATATCAATATTTAAGTGGTTTAACATATAAAATTGATTACACTTAGATTTTTCTGTAAAACTAAGACTTAGCAAATGCTTATCAATTATGTTGTACCAAATAGTTAGAGCCTCTTTCATATCATAAAGAACTTTTAAGCAAACAAACTTTATTTTCCCACCCTTTTACTTCAAATTGCTCAGGTTACTCAATTTATATTTCCTCTTGCAAGTAACTATTTTGAAAGGCAAATTTTACATCAAGTCAAAATACCTTCTACCTAAGGGGTGTAGTTACTGCAAGAATCATACAACAGGAAAAAATATCTTTGAATTATTGATATTAAACACCTAAGCAAATCCTTTCACCATAAGTATGTCCTTATTTTTGTTGACATAATCATATATATTCAAATTGGTTCTGAATATCCATTTTACTCTAATAACCTTCCTATGTTGTAATCTTTTTGTTAGGTCTAATTCTTCTTAATCATATTCAACTATTCATACATTTTAGCTATCCACTTTGGAATTTTTTTAGTTTCATTAAATCCTAATGACTCAACATTGTAATATTGCATCTTTTTTGTGATTTACTACTACATCTTTTATTATATCTAAGAATAATCTGGTAGATTTAGTAGGAGCATCATCAACTACTTCATCTTGCAATAGGAAATAATCATTAATATGATTTATATCTTGCCCTTCCTAAAACCATTGTTGCTCTTCTACAAAATAAACATCTTTGTTTATTATAATCCTTCTTTTTTTGAAAAATTAAAAGAATTTCAGTAGTCAACCTATAAAAGGCATCAATACAACAGATCATTATTACATACAACTGAATTTAGAAATATTTGTAACATTACAATAAGGAATTCATCTATAATAGAACTACATAATCTAAACACACATTTCCCTCTTGGTTGTCAGCAACTGAGTTTAGAACTCAAGATTCCATCTTTTTTTTCATTGACTCACTCTTTCCATCTCAGTATTTTAAGAAACTATTATTTCCCTAATCCAATAGCAAGGTCTTCAAACCAGTGCATAATTTTCTATTGTGTAGCTTCTAAAAATTATTTAGTTTCTTTCATATCAAATAAAAAAGAAAATGCAGTTAAAAGCCAAGCTTAAATAGGCGTGGTCTCTCCCTATTTTCCTATATTGCTCATTAGCCCAACCTACAATGCTTTCCTAATATGTTTTTGGACATCTCAAGTCTAGTATATGTAGCATCCTTGACCAAATTGCATTGGTATACAAGTATTGGAAAAACAAGTGAGGGATAGTTTCAAAAGCTTGGTTGCATAGTGTGCATAATTGTTTTGTCGAGACATGGATCTTGTCTTTGTTTTTTAATCTGCCTCTTGTTGCTAGCCAAGTAATAAAGGAAGCTTTAGCCATTAGGGTTCTCTTCCATACTATATTATACCACTGAATCTTTGAGCCTTGAGGTCTGAAAAGTTTAAGGTAAGAACAATTACAAAAACTCTACTCTCGTTAGGTATATATCTATCCATCAAATCTGAGTTGAGTGAATAATTAGGGAGGTAGGTCTCTTATCTATTTGAGCTCTTGAAATGTCAAAGCCATTTGCACTATTGGATTATTTGATTAACTAGAGCACTGAGTGGAATCCTTGTATTAAATTAACTCAATTAATCCCTAAGGATAAGGGGACTTTGGTATGCCTAATTATTAAACCAAAACTAAGTCTCCTTGCCATTTTCCACCATGATTTTGGTATAAGGATAGATTAATTCCTTTTTTATTAGCATTTATATAAAGGACCAGGACTGCTCTTTCTTGTCTTCAATATGCCAAAAAGTCTATTCCTTGAGATAATACCCATTCACCCATTTTGACTATAAGGCTTCCTTATTACTAAATAGTCTCCAAATACTCTTGACCACTATAACTAACTAGATTAACTTTAAAGAAAACATTCCAAGGCCTCCCTCCTGCTTTTTTTAGCAAAGTTGTTCACATTTAATCTTAGCCCCTTTTGAGTTTTCTAATTTCTTGACCTTGGAAAGTTTTTGATACACTTCTCTAGTTCCTTTTTGATCTTCTTAGGCAGAAAAAGATAAGAGCTCTAGTGGATGTTTAGGTTTCTTAAGACTGATATTATAAGTTGTAGTCTTCCAGCAAAAGACATGCATCTATTCTGCCAAGCATATATCCTTTTCCTTAACATCTCGAAGAGAGGTAAGTAGCTTTGATATCTTGTTTTTATAGACGTTATTGGTACCCCTACATACTTAAAAGACATTTTATGGGGATTCAATCCAACAATATCACTTAATCCACTTAGATCATTCGTATCAGATGAGAAATAGACTTTGCTCTTTTGGAGAATTATTCTCAAACCTGACAACCTATAAAACAAATAAAGGGAATTGAATATTAAGGCAACAGAATTATGTTCAGCTCCACAGAACATTATGAAGTTATCTGCAAAAGTAAGATGTGTTAGTTTCATTTCCTTACATTTATAGTTATGATTAAAACTAAGGTAGTATTGAGTGTTCCTCTGACTCAATCTAGATAACACCTTCATTGAGAGAGTGAATAGGTAGGGGGATAATGGATCCCTCTGCTTTATTCCTTTGGACCCTTTAAAAATCTTACTTGGAGTACCATTGATTAACACTAAATGAAGTGGTAGATATGCAGGCCTTAATCCAGCCTGTGAACTTTACAAGAAAGTCAAACCATTCCAAATTAGTGAGGATGAAGTTTCATTACAATGTATCAACTACCTTAGTGAAATCCACTTTGACTACATAACTCTTGATAAGCCTCTTTGTCTCATAAATTTAATGAAAATTGCATTTAAGTTTTGTATACCTTTTTTTATTGTTTTTGTTTTTGTTTTTTCTTTCTTATTCTTCTTGCTAAGAGAAGGTCTCTTTGACCAATAATCTTTCATCAAGTCCTGCACCAACAGGATATTATCTGAAATTGATCTACTAGGTATGAAAGCTCCCTGTGAAATGTATTATATGTTTTAAGGAGTCCCTCAGTCTGCTGGCTATGATCTTTGAAATCACCTTATACATAGTGTTACAACATGAGATGGGACGAAAGTTATTCAGCCTGTTATCATTAGGTATCTTAGGAATTAAGCAAAGATGAGTATAGATCAACTCTTTTAGCATTTTACTATTGGCCAAAAATTCATTCACCATTTCCATTAGCAATTCACCTATAATAGACCAAATGGCTTGAAATAAATTGGCACTAAATCCATCTAGGCCTGGGGATTTCCATGGATTAACCACCATCTCCTTTATTTTTCTTTTATCAGTACACACCTTGCCTTCATCATCTATTAGAGATTTGATTTTGCTTGTATTCCTCCACGCAAGGATGGAGTTGTAGAAGAACTTGGTGTTAGAGTCACCCTCATTTATCTAACTAATTCTTACATTTTGTAATGACAGGGAAATGTGATCTTTTAGTGCTTGACTATAATCCTCTAGTTTCTTCTTTTCCATCATTTTAAGCTCATTATTGTTAGGGTCTTTATAGAATTCATCCTAGACTTCCCTTAAGAGTTCTTTTACACTTAGTAATCTAAGAGTAGTTGGAAGGCCTCTATTCTAATGGAGAGTTTTCAATTTGAATTTTACCAATTTAAGCTTCCTCATTCGCTAGAAAGCTTTGTAGCCAGGAATATCTATATCCCAAGCCTCCCTTAAAAATTCCTAGAAACCTTCTTTCTTAGCAGGTGAGTTGAAGAACCTAAATGGGGAGTTTGTAGGAGTTGGAGGGCTAAAATTTTGTAACTCCATCAAGGAGTGACCAGAACATAATGAGGCACTCCAAAGGAAAAAGATATTGGAAATTTCTTTATTTATAGTTGGTTTATAGGGCTAAAATTTTATAATTCCATCAAGGAGTGATCAGAGCATAATAAGGCACCAAAAAAAGGAAAAAGAGCTTGGAAATATATAGTTGGTTTATCATAATCTTGTCTAACTTTTTAATGATGAAGAATTTCTCTTATTGCTTATTGCTCTAAGTGAAGATATTACCAATATATTTCAAGTCTAGAATCCCCAATCTACTATCAGCATTATCTAGTTCCTTACCAATGCTGGTCAATTTGAATCTATCCCCCTGAGCTTCATTTGATTGAAGTACATAATTAAAAACACTAGATAATACCTGATGCCTGGATATAGAATTTTGATTTATACTCAAATCATCCCAAAGTTAGCCTTTTAAAATTTGAAATTGGAGGCTTAAGTCTTATAGATGTTGTCGTAATCAATAAGAATGCTAGGGTTTTCTTTTCTATCAAGCTTATCTCTTTTCACCTGATGTACACATGGAAACAAATACAACCAAAGACTTTAGGATTTTTTAAAGAAGGTTTACAACAATACTAAGTTTTAGATGGAGCTTTCCTTTTACAACCTTTATAGGGAGGTTATTTAGAAAAAAAAAAAACAACTTGTTTTCTATTTTTGCCTAGAATTTCTTAAATAGTCCTTTCTCAAGCAATATGCATTAAATCATTCCTATAATTTTTAGGTTCTTCCTCTTACTAAGCATATTTTGTTATGAAGTATAAGAGACAATTAGCTATAGTATTCAATTTTAACTTCTTCATATAACATATTATATTATTTTAATTTGTACTCCTTCTCATTATCTGATCTTAATACTTAAATTATGCAAACAATTTAGTTATAAATTTAGGCTTTGAATTTTATAAACACTTATGCAAACTTTGACTTAAACCTTAGGAAGGAAATCTAATACATTCTATTAGGTCATTAACAAGGGCAATGTGATGCTTACTTTCCTACAATAATGGTTTAGTCTTAGGTCTATAGAGATTAGGGTTTATCAAATTTACCTTTTTTATGTTCCCTATGTAATTTTGAAAATGGCACTAGGAATGGCAAGTATGCCCAAGCCTAACTTGACCCGAAGTCAATGAAAATGATCTAGTTTGACCAAGCTTCAAGCTGAGCTTGGGTCTAATTTCTTAAAACATTTTAGATATCAACCTAATACTTGATAAATTATAACTTATTTATTTGAAATGACATCATTTATGATGTTTCTGCCTGCTAGGCCTAGGTTATTTAAGTTAACTTTCAGAGGCATTGTATATTAATTAATCTACAGCACCTCCTCTCCACTCCCTAGCCTCTATCTCCCTCTTTAGTAACACACAGGCAACATCCTCCTTGGTAGTGGACCCTTGCTTAGTCACTCATACTTAACTCCTCCTTGACCCTCGCTCTGTTGCTCAATCGCTCACTCCTTCTTGCCCCTCCATAACACCACAACTCTAAGATTAGGTAGTCATTCTTCTTATGTTTCTTCAACAAAATTTCTTAATTTACATATAACCATTTAAATCAAGGAAACACCAATTTGTGATTGCACACTCTAAATTGTTCGTAAGTATATATCCTTGCTATAAAATTTTCAATTTTCAATTACTTGAAATAAGTGTAACATAAGCTGGCAACATCTACTTCTCATTTTTTGTAGCTTTTATCGCTCACTATAATCTATAACTTAACAATAAAGATTTCTTTCTTTTTAATACTTCAAACTTCTAAATAGACATATTAAGAGAAAATACCACTAGAGCCTACATTTAATGATTAATAATTTCTTATTCAATAGCAAATTGGCATTTAGTAAGATGTCTATCAGCATCAAATCTATGTTAAGAATATCATAACGTAGCAAGATGATCTGCCGCTTTCGGTGAGTGTTGCTAACCACCACCAACACCACCATTGGACTTCTCTCGACATCAGGAGCAAAAGCCCTTTGGCCTTACCACTAGTCGCCACCTGTATCACAACCAATTGATGAAAATAGAAGTTACAATTCTAAAATAATTTATCTTCATTTCATTAAGATTAGTTGAGAATTTGAGTTTCTTGTAGTTGTAAAAGTTTTTCTCCCTTCAAGAGCCTTCATTTGGTATAAAAATCGTTAAATTAGGAGACTAAACAATTTCTTGGTTATCAGAGAAATATTCCAGTCACTAGAGATACTTTCCAACGACCTTTTGACAACTCTTATTTAAAATTTTTTAAAAAAATCTTATAAATTGTGACGATCGTTTTTTCCTTAAGAACCATAGCAAAATACTAGGTTTAGGCAAGAATAAAATCAACAACTGAATTGCATAATTGAACCGTCTTGGCAAACCTAATGAGTCTTAGGTTATTAATGGGACTTATATTGCAAAGCTTAGACTGACAGGTACCTCAATCAAATAAATTCATATCTATCTTCTGATACCAAATTCATACCCTTTATTGAGTATGTTTCTATATATATATATATACATGTACATATGTAATTTGAGTAATTGTTATCATGATGCCTAAGCGAATGATACTGCTATATCTAAGTATATGAATATAAGTTTGGGTACCTATAGCGTACTATATGCGTTTATAATGGTTTTTACATGACTGAGTGCTTGTTTTGTGAAATTTTAGGATTGATATTTGAATTGTGTGTGGATGTGTTTGATTATGAATATGAAGGAGGAAAAACTTGGTAAGACTTGCCACCTAATGGGTATGTATTAGGACTAGGAGCACATTAGTTTGATTATGAGCAATAATTATGGCATGATATTGAGATATAGTATGGATCAATCTTAGTTGATGTTTAGCTCTCGATCAGGTCCTTGTCTGATATTGTATATTATGAATGTAATTGTGACTTTGGAAATATTAAGTGTTGGCTAGTGTATTGGTTATGCTTAGCTCCTCACAACCCCTTTGGACTAAGAGAGCCTTACGGATATATGAGTATAGAAAATGGTTGGGTTGTTGGTGATGCTTAGCTCCTAATAGCCATTAGAGGTATAATATTATGAGCATTTACCCTTGGGGACTAGGGTCTTACAGAATTTCCTTCTCCACAATTTATTGTGTATTACATGTGGTTTTTTTATGCACCATATATGTGTAGTTATACTAATATAAACTATATATTATGTGAGGATGTCATTAGGTGTTGTTGGGCGATATGGACTTATTCGGTGAGGTCTGACTCTCCTCAACTCTATTGTTCAGGTTAGATGCGACCAGTTTCGCAATAGTGACTCTGAGGAGTGTTAGCAGCAACATATTTACTTCCATATATGCTTTTCAATTATTTTCACTTGTGCTTATGCTCTAGTCTCCACAGTGATAAGATTTAGCATGTTAAAAAATTTCTTCTGATGCACGATAACGTTATTGTACTTTACTGTGTTTGTACTTATATGTGCCTATGTTGTTATTTATTTTTGAGATTTTTACATTTATTTTTGTCACTATGATCATGCTTACGTGATTTAAGGGCTTAGGCTTTTAGGTTTTATGTGTTGATCACGGGCTCATTCGGGCCGTGACAAGTGTAATTTTCTATATTAAATTTCTTGAATGTTTCTCTAGCATATCTTTCTAATGAAATGAAATTCCTTTATCCATTTTCCTTACTTCAATATCAAGATAGTAGCCCATAAGGCTAATGTCAGTCATTTTAATTTTCTTAGTCATTCCTTCTTGAATTCTTCAAACATATTTGGCTTATTGACAGTGAAGATTAAATCATCCATGTAGAAGCACATGATCAATACATCTCCCTTCTCATGTTTGGAGTAGAGAGAATACTCATAAGAACACTATGAGAAACTTTTTTCTAGGAAGTAATTATCTATACAACTATAACAAGTTCTTGGATCTTGTTTTAAGCCACAAAAATCCATTTTGAACTTCAAAAGTTTGTCAATTTGTCCCTTTTCTGCATATCCCATCAGTTGCTCAATATAGATATCTTCTTAAAGATAGCCATTTAAAATTGCATATTTCACGTCTGTTTGGAATATTTTAACCTATTTTATATTGCTAGACAGATGATAAATCATATAGTTTAGCAAACACCTCATTATAATCGACACTGTCCCTTTGAATATAGCTTTTAGCCACTAATCATACTTTGTATCTCTCAAATTCTCTTAGGCATTTCTCTTTAACTTGTAGACCCATTTTGCACCAATCACTTTAGACCTTTAGGAATTATTGCTAGCTTCCATATTTCATTCTTCTTTATTACCTTGATATCTCCTTGTTCATAGCTTCTAACCATTTTTTTGTCTTTTGTTTCTTCTTAGAAGTTTATAAACTCACAATCAAAAAACACCTTTGGCATCAACCCCTTGAATATAACTTTTAGCCACTAATCTTACTATGTATCTCTCAAATTCTTCTTTTGACATTTCTTTTTAACTTGTAGACCCGTTTTACACCAACCGCTTTGTGTACTTTCGGAAGTGTTATTGGCTCTCATGTGTCGTTCTTCTTTATTGGGATGACCTTTTTGTTCACAGCTTCTAATCATATTTTGTCTTTTTTTGCTTTGTGAAAGTTTATAGGCTCACAATCAGAAAATAGCTAAAGGAGGTTAAATTGATTATTTAGATTTTTAGTGGCTTTATAAATTTCTTCCATACTTCCGTAATGTTAGGCTTCTTCATTAGAGCTTGAGCTTGATAAAGGATCTTGAACTTATGATGAAGTAGGAGTTAATAATGGACTTGTGATTTCTTCATGGGATTAATTATCTTATGCTTCTTCTATAAAGATGAGAAAGAAATTATAGTTTTCATTCTCTTTAATACTTTAATCCCATGAAGCCTCCTCATTAAACTCAACATCTCTACTAACAATGATCTTTTCATTAACCAAATTATAAAGATTATAACCTTTAGACACTTTTTCATAAGTGACGAAGACTAGCTTTTGGCTTTTTTCATCAAGTTTGGTATGCCTTTCAACTAGAATGTGGGCGTAAGTTATGCTTCTTAAGAGTCACTGGTGCTTTACACTTGTTTTTTTTCCCATTCAATGCTTCTATTAGAGTAATTTTGGAAAGACTTTTTGAGACAATGCTATTAGATATATATGATGTGAAACTCATAGCTTCATCACATAACTCCTTTGGCATCTTCTTGCTTTTCAACTTGCTTTTTGTTATGTCAAGAATTATTTTATTTTATTTTTATCTATGTCATTTTGTTGTGGAGACCCTGGCATAGTTAAATGATGATGTATTCCATTATCTTCATAATAGTTGTTGAATTATTTAGATGTTAACTCTCTCCTCTATCAATCTCATAGCCTTAATTTCATAGCCACTCTACTTTTCCACAACAACCCTAAACTTTTTGAAGATGGTGAATGCCTATGATTTTTCTTTAAGAAAATATACCTAAGTTTTATCTCTAAAATCATCAATAAAGAGTATAAAGTACCTATTTTTTCCATGATTAATTGAATTTATCAGTCTATAAATATTTGTATGGATGATCTTTAATGGTTTCTTTGCTTTTAAAGAAACTTCTTTTAGAGAAATTTTTCTAGTTTGCTTTCCAAGGATACAACCTTCACATAGTTGATTAGAATGATCGATGGAAGTTAAACCATTTATAATGTCCTTTCTTAAGAGAAAATTTAAGTTATTAAAGTTTATATAACTAAACCTCAAGTGTAGAAGCCAAGAATCCTCCTTTACATATGCCTGTAAGCATTTAACAACATCATTTTGAATATTTAAGGGGAATAATCTATATTATATCATTGGCACTTTAGTTAATCTCATCCATTATCTTACAATGTCTATTTTTAAATTTGATCTTATAATTTTTCTCTAAAATATGCTTTCAACTTAAGATATTATTTTTCATATTGGGCACATAGTAGACATCATTAACAAATTTAAGCCTACCAACATTTAGGTTGATAAGAATATTACCTTTTCCTTTTATTGTAACTATGGAGCCATTTCCAAATGTTACGTCACTTTGTATTCTTTTATCAAGCTTAAAGAACATATCTTAACTTCCACTTATACGGTTGCTTGCTCTTGTTTCAAGGTGCCACCTGTTATCCTCTTCTTTTTCTTCCTTTAATTTTTCCATTAATAACGTGAGCTCCTCTTCTTCTTGATGACATTTTGTGAAGTTTACCTTCTCATTCACATTTTGGCTTTTACTTCAATAATCTGATGAATAATGCCATACTTTTAACAATTATAGCATTGAACTTGAGCATTGTTATGCTTATTTAATGGATTGCCACGTCCACATCCCCTAATTGAAGGAAAACTTTGACTTCCTTTTTCTTCTTGATTACCTTGACAGTATCACGTCCACAACCTCTTTGATCTCTGCTTCTATTGTTTATAAGAACTTCTTGATTCTTTTTCTTAGCTTGTAATAACCCCTTGAGTTCATCAACAGTAATAGGATTATATCTTTTGATTCTTCAATTGCAACAATAATATAATCAAAGCTTGGAGTTAAAGATCAAAGAATTTTCTCTATTACTCGTGCATCATTCAAGGCTTCTCCATTTCTTTTCATTTCATTAACAATGAACAGCACTCAATTATAATAATCTGAAATAAATTCTTTCTTTCATATTAAGATATTCAAATTTGTGACAAAGAGTTTATAGATGACCTTCTTTACTTTATTAATGCCCTTGTAAGCATTTTGAAGAATCTTCCATATCTCTAAGTTCTTTCATTTATAATTTTCCTGAACTCGGCATCATCCAAATATTAGTGGATGAGAGTGAGAGCTTGTTGATCTTTTTTTTACCCGTATGTAAAGCCTCCCTTTGGGTGGGATTTAGAGAAGCTTCATTTTAAGGTTCTTGATAACCTTTCTCTACTATCTCTCATACATCATGAGAACCTTGTAAAGCCTTTAGTTGAAAACACCAACTTCCATAATTGTCTTTTGGTTAGGAATGGAAATTGAAAGGAAAATATAATATTTGCCTGTTTTTTTATGACTAAGACAACCAAACTTTGGTACCTCTTTATTACACGGTTATTGAAAGAGGAATTTGAGAAGGGCAGTGAGAGAGAGATTAGAGGAAATGAAGATTGTTTTTTATAAGCTCTTCTTATTTTTATGAGAGAGTTTTAGATTATAGTTTTATATTCGACTCCTATCTATTTACATTTAATACTTCTTCCAACCTCTGTTATTTCATACAACATCCACTTAATTTTTAACTATTAAATGATTGCAAATATAGACTCTAGATAATTGGCCAAAATATAGATCATAGTACACAAAAATTAATAGATTTAAAATTCACACTTTAACCTAAAAGTTAAGTAAAATTTTCCAAGATGGACTTCTTAGAAAAGGTCATCTAAATGTTGGTCCATTCGTTGGGGATCTTGAAAAGGGCTGTCCAATAACAAGTCTTAACCCTAAAGGACTGGTAAAGTTCTGAGAGTCTTGAGTGACTTGTTAAGAAGATAACAAAGCATGCCGGAAAGGATATGGAGCAGTAGAATTCCAAAGATCTCTAATTTCATGTCTCGTGCACTGAAAAAAGCTGTCGCTTTCATGGGAACAAGTGCCCAAAAATCTGAGTCAGGTTTTCTTTGGTGGGTAAAGAATCTCTGATACCGTGTGTGTAATCGTCTCACTGAAATGTTACCACTTGCAGTTAAAATTTATTTGTGTTTGTCCCATGGTAAATTTTTTGGCCCGGTAACGTACCATTCACGGTAACAGGCTCTAATCTATTTGTGTACATTCACTTTTACTGCTATGTTCATCCTCATGCCGGCTTTGAAGCTCCTACTGTATCCATATATATGTGTGTGTATATATTATAGATATCAGAGCCAGCTAGCGAAACAGAGGATTTGCACGGTGAACGAGCATAGGAAGCAGAATAGACCACCTGATGACGAGGGCACTTTTGTTCTCTAGTGTTATGAAAATTAGTTGATGGATTATAGACCATGCATTGCATTAATAGCATATATAGTCCAATGCTTTCGTGTCTATGATCATACTTTCGTAACAAAAGGCCTTATTACATGTTTAGAATTATATAGTTTTATTTATTTTGTCTTTCACTTATTAGTTACATGTGTGAGGTGGCTGAAATGATAGGGGAGGATCATCTTATATTAAAAGTGGCATTTCTTATCGTTTATTTTACTTTAATTCTTAGAATAAATTATTTAAAATAGTGGCCAATAAAGTTTTTTATTGTAATTATAAGTTTACAGTTTTAAATTACAAAAACAGCTTTTTATAAAAATAAAAAAATTACTTATATTATGAGTCTTTCTAAACTTTTGCAAAGTAAATAATCTTGTATAATTACATTGACTTATATTGTTCCGCGTATAATTTAAAAATAACTCATCGCTTATTGATATGTATGGATCAGAATTGTTTGAACTTTTTTGTTCAACAAGAACCTAATAGAGATAAAATCGTCATTATAAAAAATATAATTATTCTTAAGATAGGTCATTTGAATTTTTTATCGAATATTGTATTTTTAAAATTTTATTAATTTACCTCCGCCTGAAAATACTCTAAAACCACCAATCAAACTATGTGCCAATCCATTACAAAGACTTAAAAATCGAACATTCGAATCTAGTGCCGAAGTTTCATTACATCAATTGTCAAAAAAGGAAAATAAAAGATATATGAAAGTAAGTTGATGGAGGAGACAATGGAACCAAGTTGATGGAGGAGACAATGGAACCCTGTGTAGCCATTATAGCTATCTCGAACAATGATAGTTCCCAACCAAGTGGAGCACATTAATTAAACCATATTTTGGGTGATAGCATCCATGTGCAATGGAAATGGAATAATCAAACCCTACAAGACGGAGGAAGGTGACCGTTCCACTTTAACCGCACCCACATTGCGTCATTATTCTTGCCTTTTCAACGGAGACTTTTCACTTGTGACTGCTTCTTGGAAGTGTCCAGCGGTTGATTAGCTGTTTCGTTTAATCCCTCTTGGTATGTTAATATTAACGAAGAAAATGGTCTCCATCCATAAAAAGTCCTCACAATTACAGTTGTCTTTTGCTTAATATAGAGGTTAATTTCACAGAAATTAAAACTGGGAAAGGAAAAAACTTTCAACCTCCTTCTACATTTTGGTTCAAAACTCAAAAAGTTTACCCTTCACAGTGGACACTGCCTACATCAATTCATAAGGTTAAAATTCACAAGCTTTATAGCTTCGTCCATTAATATGACAAGACTAGCAGTCTCCCTGAACATACAGAAACCTTCAGCTCTAGTCACTGAAAATTCAAGCCCTAACCTAACCAACCGGCACAAGAATGGTATTGGACTCCACCATGGCCCGACCAGGACAAACAATTCCACCGGAACCAAAGCTTTTCTGTGAGGATAACATTAGAAAATTTCAGTACGTACATACCCCGTACTGAGCTACCCTATTTAAAAATGAAATTTGCTGCATGAGACTTCATAGACTTGTGAAAGTACTCGTATAGAAATGACTGGTGACATATCGGACAACGGAGATGTCCATAGCGTTTTCCAACTTCAGTTATGATAATATATATGATAATCGTACATTACTAAATTACATGAAGATTAAAGACACGAAACTAGAAAGAAAGACCATGATGATCATATAATTAGCGCGCAGTTTAACGAGCTCTGTAAACTGTGTTAGAAATCGATGATCTTCTGCAGAACAAGGCCTCCCAAATCTCGGCGAAAGCTTCGACGATAACACCATGATGATGCCTGGAATTGAGAGATAAGAAACAATGCAATAGCTGTTCCAAGTCTCTCTCTTCAAACATCTGCTTTTCAAGTATCATCTCCATCATCGACCTCCTGAAGTCCTCGTAAGGGTCGTCGGATTTCTTCACCACTGCAAAGCTTTCCCTCACTTTTCCCTCCACCGTGCACGGTATCAGCCACTGAAATCGGGAAAGTCTCGCCGGCGACATCGACTCAAAACTCTTTCTTACTTTGTTCCTGGTTGCCCTTTGCTTTGAAAAGCTCCGTCTTTCCTTTTTAACCTTTTTCCTTCGATTGCTAATTGCAGCCCCACTAAAGGGAGTTTCGCGAATGGTTTCCAGATGTTGCCCATTGAACTCGGACGAGGAATCTGTTGAAAAGCTCTTGGAAGATGAAACTAACGTCTCTGTTTCTTCATTATTCATGTCAGTTTCGTCTTCAAAACCCTCACTGCTAAACAACTCGCTATCAGCTGACGAAGTGCTGATTCGTGTTCTGGGTGTCATTTTCTTTTTCTTGGCTCCTCGCTTCTTCCTCATCGAGCTCGGAGTCCGTGGAGGAGGAAGCACGACGTCGGCGCCGTTCCTGTAGATTTTCTGACGAGTAGTACTACTTTCTTCGTAGACTTTAGCTATGACATGCCATTTATCTTCTCTTTCCCAATGAAACTCCGGTGTAGGAGGAGGCGGCGGCGATTTGGAGTGGTCAGCATCGGACACGTTACCGTTGTAGGTGGACTTTGATCTTAAACCGCAGCCAATGGACGTGAACGCCGATGAGACGTGGCGTTTGATGATGGAGTGGTGAGGTGTTCTAGACAGTGGGCGGAGGTCGACCACCGGGGCGAGTTTGAGAAATGAAGGAACAGGATTTGACGGCAGAGAAGATGGGTCCTTGGAGCGACAAGATTGGAAGGACGGGATCATTCTGGACAGCCTGAACTTGAAACGTTTCGCCATTTTTAAAGTTTGTTGTTCTTGAGGTCTAATTTTGCCAAACTGGTGATCATCAACAGTTTGTCTGTCCTGAGACAGTGGTGGGTCTTTTGTGTATATATAGAGTGGATTAAGGTGAAAACAACAAACAATTCAACTGCAAGTGTTAAATCCTGAATGCACTAGTTTCCGAACGTTGCCTATACAGATGTATACATACACACACATATAGATATATAGGTAAATAGATAGATATTATTTATTCTCTTTTCAAGCCAGTTATCTATGTATGTTATTTTGAAAAGAGAATATCTAGCAAGATATGCTAAACCCTATAACCAAAAAATCTTTATTCTTTCTTTTTTTTTCCCACGGGGTATCTTAGGAAAGTTCCTATTTGAGCCGGGTAGAATTTTTGCGAAAAACAAAATTTTGACCTCAAATTTTAAACGGTTACATATATAAATACAGTTTGAACTTATTATAACTTCCAGATGCCTCCCTCACTATTAAAAGTCTTAAAGTTAAAAAAAAAATCTAATGATTATGTAGAGCAAATATATGAAATTATTAAATAACTTATAAAAATCTCAATATTAATGAATTATTATATATTAAATAATACGTAATCAAATAATTATTATTATATCAATAAATTACTTTTTTTTGGAATGGAATATCAATAAATTACTTAAATCATAAACAAAATTTTAATAAGAGACATTATTTCAGTTATGGTGGCATTCGTCTACCATTGTAGGGATTGCACTGGGTTGGTGTCTTTCTACACGAATTGTTGAACTAGTTTTGGAGGGAAGACAAAGTCTTACGGAAGAATTTCTCAAAATTGGAGACTCACAGCCCAGGGTCTGAGTGTATCGTATTCCTAATCCAACCGTACGCTAGCTGAGGGGTTCCACTAGCATACGTGGAGCATTCTTCAGTTTCATGACACATCAATTACAGATTACTACTTTGCTATTGTCTAATGCATTATTATGGTACTTTCATTCTATTCTGTGGTGGGGTCAATCAAGCCCCGACAAAATTTTTGACGTTTTCGATCCGAAACTCAGCTTTGGCGTATAAGCTTCACGCGCTTCTCTTAGAAGCAAACAAATGGATAACATGAAGGTAATAAAGTTTGTATCTAGTGGGTGGTGGTCTTTGAAAGGCACGTGGAACTCAAATTTTGATGCCTACAAGAATTAATGTATATGCTTCCCTAAATAAATCAACTTAGGGGGTGCTTATTTTGTAGGTATGAGAAATAAGGAATGAGAATGGAATTAAAGTTAGAACTTGGTAGAGAAGTATGATTGGAGAGGTATGAATTTGATTACTCATTTTAGGGTATTACTCCATTCCCCTCATAATTGAGGGGAATGAGAGTCATTACTTTGTGTATTTTGCCAACTTCCCCTAATTAATTAATTAAAATAATTAATCAATATAAAATCTAAATAATTAATTAAAATATAATTAATTAATTAATTACATGATTAATTAAAATCTAATTAATTAATTAAAATTAATTTAATTAATTAATTAGTTAATTACAATAAATTAAATTAATTAAGATATTATAATTAATTAAATATATTATAATT
>JAOTAX010000196.1:24620792-24630900 GCA_025629825.1 Erythroxylum guanchezii
TAAGAATAAGAATTAGAATAGGTTTTGTTAAAGATGAGATAAGATTTTGGTTAATGGATGAAATTTTGGGACATGTAGGAATGTATAAGAAGATTTTTATGAATTGAGATTTATATGAGGATGAATTTCCAAAAGGAAAATTGTATGGATTTTGTTTGATTTGAATGAGTTTGAAAAAAAAGAGAGGATTGAATAAAGATGAAAAGGAATAAATATTATGAGAAAGAAAGAAAAAGAAAAAAAGAAAAAAAATATATACCGGGTTTTAGGATTTGGTTTTTGTCTTATAGGTTTCCAACGCGGCAAGCAAGGATTTTTTCTAAAATTTCGTTACCCGGATATCGGATATTAGTTTCGGTTTTTTGAACCGTTTGCTTGCTTCGTCTTCGCTTTGTAATCGATTCGTTTCGATTTGCAATCCGCATTCTTCGATTTCGAGTTTCCGATTCGTTTCTCCGTTCTTCGTTTTGTTTTCGTTCCGCTTCTTTGATTTCGATTATGTTTGTGCTTTCGTTTATTCGTTCCGAGTTTTCGATTCATTTTCCGTTCCTTCGAATTCGATTTTGTTCGTTTTCGCTTTCCGTAGCTTTGTTTTCATTATGCTTTCCGCTTTTCCGGTTGGGATCCGGTTCCGAGATCGGGTCCCAACACTTATACTTACAAACATGTATTGAAATATATCCTAATCCAAGGCCATTTAATTTTTTTTTGTTTCATAGTAAGATTTGGGCAATTTGTGGCCAATCGTTAATGCAACATTGAGTGACTTAATCAACATGTCAAACGATTTGTTACTCCACCTATTATATGCCTTCAAGTGCAACTTGACAATAAAAGATAGTTGTGAGAAATTCGAGCACCCTGGATATAATTCTTCTTGAGCAACTTTTAGTAACTTCTTAAAATTATGTTCTGTAATTTTACCAAATGTGTTAGACAAATCAGTATCATTCATAGTCTCCATATAATTCCCCAAATACTCTAACATCTCGATAATCCCATCATCACCATTAATATCACTATCATCTACATCATTATTGTTTCCATCATCATCACTTGTATCAACACTTCTAGTATTACTTGCTTTAGAACGTTCTCCATGATAAATCCGTAGAGTATAGAATTTATATAAGCCTCGGATTAGTAAGTGATTATATATCACATCTTGACTTTGAATGTTGAAATTTAAGCAATCTATACATGGACAACGAATTTCACATTCTAAACCCATTTGATCTTTTACAAATTTCATGAAACTCTTCACTCCTTCTAAGTATTGGGTGAACCATTTCTGATGAGACATCCAACTTGTGTCCATGTAGCTATACAATTAAAAGCAAATTACTAAATTACTATACAATTTAAGTTGTAAATAACATAATGATAAATCAATTTAAGTTGACATATCAAGTTGGAATTCTACTAAAGAATGAGATTGAACATGTTAAGAATAGGAAGCATGATCCATCTCAAAAGCTACATGTACAAGTAGTGAGTTTTAAACATACCTTTTAATTCTAAAGCAAGACTTATAAGATTTGATTCAATTGTGTTTTTGCTGTTATGAGCTTTAGCACCTCCTGTTTGATTACATTTGTAAATAAAGTATTGATATCATCATTCTTAACAAGCATATTGGAGAACTCTTCAGAACGAGTCAATTAAAAACATAATTGTTGCAATCCTAGCAAAGAAGTGTGCCTGAGTAGCAAGGAACTTTATTAGCAAGGAACTTTACATATTTTATTTATAAAAAAAACTTTACATATTTTCTATTCCAAAGATTCATCACAGCCTACATAAAATATGCTACATAAATACGCTACCAAACTATAAAACATAGTTTACATGTTAATTAAATAGAACGTATTAATATTTCACATTTTTATACAACATAATTTACATATGGATTAAAAGGAACACTTTTAACCTTCTCTTCATTGTCATTTAAATAAGTATTCAGATTTTCCTATTTAGCCATCATCTCACTCAATTAACAATATTAACCAATATATATATATATATATATATAGATTGAATCAATCATTTAGTAATATAAAAGAAAACACATGAGTTTTTGGTTAACAAATTATTCTCTGTGACCTTTTCCATTTTAGTGGGTGATTTAACTTAGGCAATTGCAGCTTAAAGGTTGTTAGCCAATTGTGTTGGCATGGAACCCTTTAAGTAAATAGATTTATAGAGTTAATGTACATATCTAACACAACAACCCCATACAAAAGAGAAATTTAAAAGTATACTTTGTGGTTTGAGAGAAGTATATAAAAAAAAAGCTTAATCAAAATAGCCTTAACAAATTGTTTCATTTGAATATTTGATGCCCAACATATATAATATAAACACAAAGATCCAATTATTCAATGCATTTAACACGATAAATGGGAGTGAAGGAGATGCCTTTAAACATTAATTTTTTATAGTGATAATGATTGTAATGTATATATGTATTGTTTGTAAGAATAGTATCGCTCTAATCCATAAGCCAACATTATTGCCCAATCCAAATTAAAATTTTCATCATCAATGTTAAATGTTGAGTTAGTGACACAAGTCATCATTGTTTGAAAACAATGAGAAAATTATGCAAAAGAGATTTATACTAGTGAAATAATTATTATAATTATTCAATATACTATTGATAAAATTAACCAAAATGATAATTTAGTTATAAGGTGAAGGAAGCATTTAGGTTAAAAGCGACCTCATTTGATTTTGTTTGTCTGGAACGCGACAAAGGAAGCTGAATTGTGACGAGAAGGATGGAAACACGAGGAGGAGGACGCTAGAAACGCGAGATGATAGCTGGTAATTAGGTTTTGTATATGACGAAAACGACATTATTTTTATCGAAAAAAATGACGTCATTTTTGTGTATATATACTAGATTTGTCACTAAACGATCAACTTTTGGAAAATGATAATCGTCGCTAAAGTTTGATCCTTTTAATCTTCTATACATATTGCCTTTAGTGACGATTTTACAAATCGTCACCAAAGGCTTAACATTTGACAACTTTTAGCGACAATTTCCAAAAGCATTGCCAAAGGCTTATTTATAGAAATTATATATAATATACAAATTCTATATAATAATATATAATTTTTATATAACAAATAGAGTAATATGATTAAATAGAATAATATGATAACTAAGATATGAGAAATTTTATTTATTATCTATATATTCATATATTATTATATTAGCTACTGTATATCATTATATTAATTACAATTATTATTATCTATACATGCATACCGAATATAATTATATTAATTACAATATATTTAAAAAATGATTGCGATATAGTTAAAAATAGAAATTAAATATCAATAAATATTAAATAGAATATATAAATAGAGTTGATAGAGAATACATTTGAATATAATGAAAATTACAAACTTCATGTTAAAATTATTGAAAATTTTGTCACACCATATAAAATTGTTAAATCATATATTTTAACAGAGAAAAATAAAAAGTATAAATCTATCTAATATTAATTAATTTGGAGTTTATTTTTTATAAATTTTTGAATGAGATTGTTATTAGCTAAATTTATTTTTAGACTTAAAATCATTATGAATAATATTAAATTTGATTTTTATGAATATAATATTCAATCATAAATGATCAAGTAAAAGTTAGTAAATTCATAATATACATAAGAAATACAAAGTGTTAAATTTTGCTTTTGTTTGAGTTTCTAAACTATGAAAATATATTCATAGTCAAACGAAAAATAATTTGATTATGAATATATTTTTGTATCCAAATATTTTTAAAATAAATTATATAGTTTGTGATCTTAATCTACAAAAATAATTTTATACCTAAAATATTTTCATAAACAAAAGAAAAGAATAAAAGAGAAATATTTATGCCTTTGACAACAAGTACGGTATATAAAACGTAGCAAAAGAAAGCAGCCAAAGGGTTACTTTATTGTAGCGAATTTTAGAAAGATAATTAATTATTTTACCTCAAATTCTAAAAGGAGATTAATTCTTAAAGAAGAAAAGAGAATTAGATATGTCTTAAGTTGAAGATTCACATTCTGATATAAAGTGGCCACAAATCAAAATTAGATAAATTCTTTCCCCACATCCTCTTAATTCCAAGTTCGACCTTTATGACTCTTATAAATTTTTAAAGACACATTTGGAAGTGATGATAACTAAGCTGACAAGATAAATCTAGTTAATTAAAACATTTGCTAAAGCGGACAAGGCAATCATTTAAGCTTTTGATCCATGCTAGAGCTTGAGGCATAAAAGTCAACGACATGCAAACCATTTGCTATTTGTTGGATACGAATAATTCAGATGGGCACGATGACGTTCGAAAGGGACACACCTGGACCAATTTCACCCTAAGAAAGCGAAATCCTGGCCATTCCTGTACCCATTCAAGCTATGGGCATTTATTTCAGATAGACGCCTTAGGAGATGGCCAATAATTAAAGTAAATGGCGATCGCAAATGGTCAATAGGCTATATGTTTGACCGTGGCAACTAGTGTAGCTTGTATCTGCATATTTAAAAACAAGCAAAAACCTTGCTAATGGTGGCCAGTTTTGACTCGTACACAGTGCATTACGTGATTGAAGTTTAAGCGTGAGTTTTGACCTCCCTTCTTGGTTGCCACCATCTAGGTGGCCTGTCAACATGTAAACATCACGTACAGTTGCAATTGTGGATAAACTTGAACACGAGACGAGAGTATTGCACCTCATGATTCATTGAGGTTAGATGATTAAAATGTCTGACTTCTAAAAATTAAGATGACATTATTTCTAAATAATACAAAAGGTATCCACGACAACAACACGTGTTTTTTATGTCTTAGTCGAAAATTGGAGCTTTTACATGCTCTAATAGGAGTTCTTATAGTCTTCCACTGTTCATTTAACACTATATCATTTCTTTTTTGTAATTTTAGCCATTTAACCACCATTTGGCCTATGTCAATTTGTATTATATTTTTTCACTTGTCCATTTCATCATCACTAACAGAATCTACGTTTGTAAAGGTCCAAATATCTAATTAGCTGAGTCCTCCTAAAACGGGAACAATTACGAGTAATAGTTAGTTAATGCTAAGTTTCTTATCAACTTTTGTATCGTACAGAAACAAAAAGGGGAAAAAAAAGGAAAAATATCTTACTTAGTAAGTATTTAGTTATATCAACAAAGGGGACACCGACATCTCGCTTAGTGGCCTATAGTATCTTAACTACATTTTAGTGAAAATAGTTTGCATTGGTGTATCAATATATTCTTACAATGACATGTTAAGGACTACAACCATATACGATAGGATTAACAACTACAGTCATCGTACAGCAATTGTCGTCTTATTCTGGGCACTATTTTGTTGACAGAAATAGGAAAACATAGCAATCATAGTATATATGCGAATAATATCTCGGGGCATGAAATAAAGTATATAAGGTAAATTATGTAAGAAGTGTGTTGTAATATTTTACAACCTAATAGTACTCAAACACTGTATTTTTTTTCATTAGTTAAACATAAAAATCATAAATTGGAACAGAAAACGTCATACATATGGCCATGGGTATAAGTAAAGGGTAATATACTGTCATAGGCTTTTGTCCGTAAGTGGAGGAGATATGACACTTGTCCACAAACATAAAAAGTCATACATATGTCTAAAACAACAACTTGGCAACGTTTGTTCACATGAGTTATTTATAATAAAAAGAAAATCAGCACCAAGGTCTGGACTCTGGAGTCTTACAAGGTAGGAGATAGAGTTGGGGAAAAAAGAAAGAAAGAAAGAAAGAAAGATGGGTTGCATTGTTTGGCAGTCTCATCCAAGTCAACTAGTTCTATAAGATAATGACCTTGACGATGCCAACAAGTATGGGATTACAGCCCCAATTTGTCTCCCTACCAATTTCTTTATATCATATTAGATCCACTTCACACCTTATAGACTCCAATTTGTAGAAAATTTCCTGCCTAATTTTACCAGCTTGGCATGCTATGTGAAAACTCCAAAAGCCAAATTTCTGCATCTTTTAACCAGCAAAAGTGGGTACCCATCTATTCACTGTAGGCACTCAGTTGCGGAATAATCATATACTCGTCTTCCTCTATTTGTTTTATGCTATCTATCTATCTATCTATATATATATAACATAGTCATCTTCTCTATGACAAGAAGCGAATCAGTTAGTCCTCAAAATCTTTGATAATACTGACAAAAGAACACAAGCACACACAGTTAGGTACCTTGTATAAGATTGATAAATAAAAAGTTTATAATTTTGAAGAGACAAAGTTGCAGGTGAAGAAGATAATAGTTGACATGGCGGCTCCTGGTGGTGGTGGAGATGAGTCGAACAGATTCAACAAGTATGCTGCTGCTTGCGCGATCGTTGCTTCAATGATTTCGATCATTTTTGGCTACGGTAAGTGCCATTGTGTCTGTTTCTGTTTTTGGATCATAGATATTCTGCATCGAAAGTGGAGTTTTCCATATTACTTTGTTCATATTTCTTTATGCAGTTGCATTAAAATTATGTTGTGTTCTTTTCCTAGCTGCTCTGATGAGAATCCATCTGAATCAATAAAAGAAGAAAACGTACCTGTTTTAGAATCATCAACAGCCCACTTTTAGGTTTGTGTGTGTCACACAAGTAGGTGGGAATTAATATTTTGTTGATTTATTCAGATACTGGTGTAATGAGTGGAGCAATGATTTTCATAAAAGAAGAACTGAAGATCCATGATACAAACGTGGAAGTCCTCGCTGGAATTCTGAACCTATGTGCCCTGGTGGGGTCTCTACTCGCCGGAAGAACCTCCGATTACATTGGTCGCCGGTACACCATCATAGTGGCCTCCATGATCTTCATGGGAGGCTCAATACTGATGGGTTGGGGTCCAAGCTACGCTGTTCTAATTACTGGAAGATGCATAGCAGGAGTTGGTGTAGGATTTGCACTCATGATAGCTCCCGTTTACTCTGCCGAAATCTCATCGCCTAGTTCAAGAGGTTTCTTGACATCTCTACCGGAGCTCGGGATAAGTATAGGGATTTTGCTTGGATATGTATCAAATGTTCTGTTCGGGAAACTGAGCCTGAAACTTGGTTGGAGATTGATGCTTGGGGTTGCAGCTATACCTTCACTTCTCTTAGCCTTTGGAATTCTAAAAATGCCTGAGTCTCCGAGGTGGCTAGCAATGCAAGGCCGGCTAGGAGAAGCTAAAAGGGTCTTGCTCATGGTAGCTAACTCCAAAGAAGAAGCTCAAACTCGTCTCCGAGAAATAAAACTCGCTCTCGGAATTGACGAGAGTTGCGACGAGGATATTGTGAAACTTCCCCCTAAAAGCACCAGTGGAATAGGAGTGTGGAAAGAGCTCCTAATTAACCCAACACCAGCAGTTCGTTGGATACTAATTGCAGCTGTTGGGATCCATTTCTTTGAGCACGCCGTCGGTATTGAAGCTGTGGTGCTATACAGCCCCAGAATTTTCAAAAAAGCCGGCATCACAGACAAAGAAAAGCTACTACTAGCCACAGTTGGGGTGGGGCTTACAAAATTCACATTCGTACTCGTATCCACATTTTTGATCGACAGAGTTGGCAGGAGGAAGCTTCTGCTAACGAGCACAGCAGGAGTCATTGGAGCTCTAGCTCTACTAGGTTCTTGTTTGACCGTAGTCGAGCAGCACCATGGAGAAAAGGTCTTGTGGGCACTTACTGTTAGTATTGTCTCTACATACACATTTGTCGCATTCTTCAACATTGGGCTCGCACCTGTCACATGGGTCTATAGCTCCGAGATATTCCCTCTCAAGTTAAGGGCACAAGGGTATAGTCTCGGTGTGGCTGTGAATAGGCTCATGAATGCCACCGTCTCAATGACTTTCATATCACTATACAAATCAATTACTATAGGTGGAGCCTTCTTTCTGTTCGCAGGAATCTCTTTAGTAGCTTGGTTTTTCTTCTTTTTTCTATTCCCAGAGACAAAAGGAAGGTCCTTGGAAGACATGGAAGAGCTATTCAGCAAGGGTTTTAGAGCCAGACCTGAAACTAGAAATGAAGGTGTGGAGATCCAACAAAGAAATGAAGTATAGTTTAGAGAGTGTCCTGCCTTCAGCCAGAATAGTACATTCCAGGGCACCCTAAGCTCTTATATAGTTTCTTAAATTTCTCCTTCCCTTTTAGCTTTTCCTTTGTTTAATTTGATGCTACAGAATTAAGTTCAACCTAGCTCACCCTGTTAAGTTACTTATTAATTTGCTAGGATATCCCTAACATTTGTATTAACATATAGGTCGTAATTTAATGTTTTTGGAGCATTAAAAAAGAATTAATTTGAAACGGACAAAATCCTTATTGAAATTAAGATTTTTTTGTATTAATATCACATCAATATTGACTTAGTAGTTTTATATTTTATATTTTTATATGAGATCTATAATATCATATGCATTAAATTTAGTTTCTCATGGCACTATAAGTCTCACTCACTTAAATTAAACTTAATTCAAAATAAATTTAATTATATAATGTTATATCTAGATTTTAATTAATCCTAAATAATGCTAACAATTCCAACTTAATTCTAATTAGGTTACCAACTCTCTCAACTATCACCAATATCTTTTTTGTCTTGGAAATCAGCTGATGTCATTAAGAATGACTAGTAGTAGAAAAAAGAGAGGAGGGAGAATAAAAATGCCACAAAAAAAAAAATAAAAAATTGGATAACATCCGACAAAAAAAAAACAAACAAAGCAGAGAGACCATGATGATGAGAAAGGAATCAATAATAAACAATAGAGTCAGAACAACTAAGAGATGAAATGATTCTTTTGATTTATTTTTAATCTGAACATAAAATGATTGTATTCTATTGACATTTATATTTTTTATAAAAATAATCATAAATAAAGTGGTCTTAAGAAAGAATATATTTTATATATTAAAATAAAACTCATGACTTTATTTTAAGATTTTAACTTGACATAAACTATAAGAAATTGTATTTTTAATGAAACTAAAAGTTGTCACTAAAAGCAGTAATATTTGTCACTATTATTAATAGTGTCCAATCTTTGAAGTCGTCACAAATACCTTCGTCACTAATCAAATAGTGATTAATTTAAAAAATGGTCACAGTTATGCAACACTTTTGTGAGACAAATACTGACACTAAAACTTGTAAAATATGTGACAAAACTATATGATCACAATAACTTTACATATTTATGACAAGTTTCACAAATAATATAAAGTTGTGACGAATTAAGTCGTAACAGTATTTCATTTTATTGTGACAAAATTGTCGACATTAAAAACTATCAAATGTGTGATAACATTATATGGTCACAACAATTGTACTTATTTATGACAAGTTTGTTGACACAAATAACATAAAGTAGTGACAAATAAAGTTGTAACAATACTTCATTATATTGTGACAAAAGTGTCGACACTAAAACCTATATAATATGTGACAACACTATATAGTCACAAAAACTTTACATATTCATGACAAGTTTGTTGGAACAAATAATATAAAGTAGTGACAAATAAAGTTGTAATAGTACTTTATTTTATTGTTACAACATTATCGCCACGAAAATAATTATAAATAGTGACTATTTGTCATTAATAATTTTTTGATCAGTGTCCATTACTTCTTGGTCACTAATATTTTAATAAAAAAGTGTAAACATCATTTCATCACAAAAAAGAAAATTGGTTCTTACAAAAAGTATTATCACTAATGTGTTTATTATTGTCACAAATAAAATTATCAATTTATCAACGGAATTAAATTAGTTATAAAAAAAATTTGCCTCAGTGGCTATATTGTCTAACAAATTTCATCACAAGTATGAAAGTTATATGTTACAATAATGTTGTCACTAAATAAAGAATATATGTTACAATTGCCTAATTATCGAAATTCTCCTTGTTGGCATCCTCCAAACTCCATGTACCAGTAGCCAAAGTGTTGGCCCCCAAATTTTTTTTCTTGATAAATAAGCATGATTAGATTATTTTGGGGTCTTGCTAGATAAATTTATGTTGGAATTAATT
>JAOTAX010000196.1:24642848-24662127 GCA_025629825.1 Erythroxylum guanchezii
AAGGCAAAATGTCCATAAAGCCCTTGCCTATTTGCCTTCTAACTTACCTCTTTAAGTGGACTTCCTAATCTGCCCCTGCACTTAGCCTTTAAAAATTGTGATCTTGCTTCCTAATTTTGAGCAGGTAAATGACATAATTTGGCAAAATTTTCTTCTCGAAAAATATTCCTCTATGTCTCATCTTTAAAATGACACCAAGAACTCTCAAATCGGTTCAGAAACGAAGGAGTTATAGGTAAAATACGCGTTCAGCTCTTACTAATCCGAGACTAAACATTAACTTAACTTCAATCCAGAAATTGACAATCTTAGGGATGAAATTGAATTTCTATCCCTTCACATGATTTGTAGCCCCATATCTCAATTTTATTTTACCTCAAGAATCAACTCAATCGGAGCTCTACAACTCGAGATATTACCAAAATACTGGACCACGTTCAGAAAATTATCTAACTCATAACCTTTAATCAATCCTCTCACTTTGGTTCAATCAATCTCTTTACATTTAATCTCCTAAAAATCACAATTTCCCATGAAAATGTAGCTAAATGTCTTAGGAATCCAACGCTTTAAAAATCAAATCAATCGGATGTCAGACGGAGAATTTATAAACAAAAGATTGCGAAAGGGTCGGATTGGAAGCAAACTAACAGGACTTCAAATCTATTGATAATACCGACTTTTCCAAAAATCATAAATCTTGATCCCGAACTCAAAATTTGACAAATTTGGTGTCGATGGAAAGATAAAAGGAAGCTCTACAACTTACATGAAGAACTCAAAAATCAATTCCATCTCTAAAGGGGTCAAAAACCTCGTCAAAGTTACTGCCCTGATAATCATCACCTAAACAAACTCCAAACTTTCAAATTTCATATCTTCCAATTCCCACATCCAAAAATTGCATACTTTATACCGTCGAAAAGATTGACAGACAAGCTACAATTTTCACGTAGACCACTTACTCCAATTCAGACTAAATTCGCACGACGAGTGGCCTCAAAGCCGAGTACACGTAAATGTACACTTATGGTCATTTTTACAAAATAAACTTTGACTAATCATAACTTTTACTTCCGATATCGAAAAATATCAAACTTTATGGCGATGGAAAGCTCTTAACATAAGTTACAAGTTTCATGAAGACCATTTTCTCAAATTCTGCTTAAATCAAAAAGTCAACTTTTCTTTCCAAAAAGTCAAACTTTCCTTAATTCTACAAATTCTCACACTTTTCTCTTTATTTCCTAAATTTTTAACTCCATTAAAGCAATTTATTCACTAACAATTTCATTTAAACTTCAAACGCCATTTTAGGTCATACTTTAACACAAACATCAATAACAAAAGCATTTTTCGCCTATCTTAATCTCATCTAACTATTCACATTCAAAATTTTCTTTTTTTTTCTCTATATATGACTAATTCACCACAAAATTCTCGTTTCATGTCAAAATTTTAACTCGCAATTCTAAGAAAAGTTCGGGGTCCAACATTACATGTGGATCTAAAAAATAAAACAATAACACACTCTCTCTCTCTCTCTTCAACTTCTCTTATATTTGTTCTTGTAGTGAAATTAATTGTTGTTGCTTTCCTAATAATTTTCTCTTTCACTTTACAAATGATGGTACAGATCTCTGCAAGCCTTAAAGATAGTTTTATTGTTGGAAGTGCTTTCTCTTCACCTATTGTTGGAGCACTACTCAAGGTTAACATCATTGTATAGTATAGTATAAAATTATCAATTTAAAGGGTCAATTGTTAATATTACACCTTAAAATTAACTTGAAAATTGGCCATGTTTTTCGTCTTTTCTCGAGAGCCAAGAGACAGGTCTCCCTGTTTTTGTTCTAGTTTACATTGTCGAAACAACGTTCAATCAAAAAAGGATTAGTGAAAAGTATGATTTTGTTATATGTATATAAAAGGCCTCAAGAACAGCTGTGTTGAATGATATATGATTGTTTTGTAACTTATGATACCTTTTGTTTTCAAAGAGCGGATACTTCAAGAAAAGATTAATGGAAACTACTGAGTTTGAGATGCCTCTAGATTTCCCTGAAGAACCAAAAACCTTCAATATGATTGCTTTGTTCATCTTACCCTAGTGTTTTGATCCCTCTGCACCATAGCCTTGTAAGCCTTAGTATTAAACTTCCCAAAACTATCGACAATCCACTGAATTGTATCCTCTTTATTCTCTTGGCATCTGATCCATAAGAATATTTAAATTTTTGCTATTATGAAAGGGCTATACCCATAGATTACCTTTGATGATCCTGTTGACTTTGGTCTCTGCATTCATCACTAGCTTAAGGTGTTACAACTCTTCCACTTTAAAAAGAGGACCCTTGCAATGCCAATTGTCATACCAAAAAAATGTATTATCTCCATTTTCAATTTTGTGGAGCACTAAGTCTTGCATCCACTGCCTTGTCACTTAATGTTAGGAAATTTTAAAGTCCCTAACATCCACTGCTTTGTCCCTAAAATTTCCTTTAAAACTCAATCTTTATATTAAATGTTCATTGGTTACTTTTATCCTTTGATATTATTTTTTATTTTTATTTTTATTTGTATATTTAATTTATTTCTCAAAATTTTCTTATTTATTTGTGACCACTTATAACCTGTAAGTATATAGTATAGATATAGAGATTTAATTCAGGTATAACAAATAAACATAACAAGAAAGAGGTGTAATTTTTTTGAAAGTAGAAAAGAGGTGTAATTTTCTATTTTTAATATATTTTATTATAAATAAATAAATTTTATTTAACTATTTAACTACTAATAAAAATTAGAAAAATGATTTAATTTTAATATTATTTTAATGTGAATATCTTTAAATAACTTTCCATGTATTGTAACTTTTAAAATATAAAATTTATAGGGTAAAAGACATGAGATTTTCCTTTGGTTTAATTAACTTAAAAAACTTCTAATCTTTAAAAAATTTTCAAAAAATTCTTGTGCTTTTTAATTTTCTAAAACAATTCTTTTTCTTAGATCTTTGTTGAAAAAATAATGATGAAACATGAGGCATAAACATGACACATGAACAGATCAAATATTGCTAATATGATCATTCAACCCAACTCTTAAACGCACTCTAAACTAATTAAATTCGATTCAAAATAATAACTTGAAATACATATAATAAATTATTCGTTAAGTCAGATTTAAGAAGTTTAGATGAGTTTTAGTGATAGATTGAATTAATATTTTATTAACCTATGTGTAATGTACTTATAATGTGTATTTTGACCACTATTGTTTAATGGAGGTTTAAGAGGAGTTTTTTTAAAAAGTAAAAAACTATAAGTTTTTTTTACAATTTAAAGTTGTAAAAATTGTAAAAATTACTTTATTAAAAGGGAGTTCTATGTTATTTATTAAATTTTATAATAAGAGACTAAATTTTAACTATATAAAATTTAAATTTAAATTTATAATTTTATAAAAGTTGTGCATAATTTTTAAAATTTTAAGAAAGATTGTTAACATTGTAATTTGATGACATCATTACATCTTGTCATCTATACCTTTACTGGTTGGTGAAGCCTGTACTTTCTTTTTCTTTTTTTTTGTATTTTCACTTCCATTTTTCCCTACATTTGTATATTTTCACTTAATTTATGTTTTAATTTGACTATCTAGTTGGTATTATTATCTCTAATTTTCTTGAATATTTCATAGGCCACGATGGTTTCAAAATCTTTTAACAACTAAGGGACTGTTTGGTTTCACTTTTGTTTTTCCATTGTAGATTTTATTTTTTGTTTTATGTTTTTTCTTACAAATAGAAACAAAATTTTGTTTGGTTGTTAATATCAATATAGTTGTAAAGCCCACAAAACAGAGCATAACTTTAACAAAACCAACCTAACCCAAAAAACAAATTAAAACAGAGGGTATAAATAAGAAGACAACAAATGGGTAATTAGAAACCCAATGAAAAGGTTGTCTTCTTCTTCCTCCTTTCCATTTGTTTTCTAGCTAGTAAGTGTTTAAATTCACCATCTTTCTCCTGCCTATGAAGCTTTTCTCATGTATTCTCTCATTTTGTTTGTTTTGCAATAAATTTTGGGGGTTAACAACCAAAAATTCCTTAAAAAGTCTTAAAACTTCAAATAGGTAAAACTTTTCTAGCAACAATTTTATACCTTTTATTTGTGAGTTTTAGTCATTCTACGCTAGACTTTAATTGGAAAGTATGTTGTGATTGTCTAAGACAATAATTTGAAGTCATAGGAAAAATAAAAATGGAGAAAAGATGGTTGGAAAATGAGAAAAAGAGGGGGAAGGAGAAGAGGAGAGGATAACCTTAGACTTTACTCTTAGAACAGTATTTTGTTATTAATAAATTATTTTATAGTGAATCATATTTTGAACTAGTCATTAATTAAATTAATGATTAATGATTAAATATATAGATTTCTAAAATATATTAATTGCTTTTATTTATTTCACAAATAATTAAAAAAGTACAAAAGGTTCTGCATTTATATTTTGTTATATATTATGAGGTATAACGATTGAAAATTTGGCAAAAAATATGTTATTAAAATTTTTAGTTATGCATGAGTATAATTAAGAATATTAAGGTAATTAAATAAATCATGATCATGAAATTAAATAGAGACTAGCTTATAATAGGTTATGAATAAATTGTGTAATTCGCTAATATGTGGCTTACATAGGATAGGCTACATTTGATGGTCATAAATTGACAGGTTGTTTAAATATAAGCGAGTGATGGTTAGGTGCATGTTTGTTGAGCAGGTACTGGGGCATCCTAAGTTCAGAGGATTTCTTATGCTAATGACTAAATACCTAATGGTATCGAGATATCTTGAATCTTGGGAATATCCTGTGTCGATGGCTAGGTACTGGAATGGTACCAGGGTACCAAATTAGATTATGGAATTCAGGTACCTTGTGTTGATATTTATATATCTAATTATGTTTCCACTTAGCGAGTGATTATAGAGAAGAGCAAGCAGACCATTAAATGTAAGCCTGCCAGGTTAAACAGGGCCTAGACATTTCAATTAATAATGAGATAAAACATAAATGGAAACAATGAAATAATATTAGTATAAATCATTGCTAATGATAAAATTTTGGATGTTTATTACTTGTTTGGATAGGTTAAGTATTGTTGTGTATTTTAGAACTATATGTATGTTTTAATCACTTGACATATATATACATATATATATAGGTTAAGTATTGTTGTGTATTTTAGAATTATAAGCATGTTATAATACTTAACCTATCCATATATATCTATAGATATTGAGTTATTTGATTTTAATGATGTAGTCAGTTACCTTTATTGAATAGGCAGCTTACCCCTTTCCACTATTTGTTTTAGGAGATAGAGAGATTGCCAATAACCCTAGTGCATGTGATTAATAAAGCGGGGTCTAAGTGGGACCAACTTATTAAATTGAGTAAATTTGTTTTATTGTATATATTTTATAATGTGATAGTTCAAATAATTATGTTTGCATAGAATATTTTTGTAACTGACGAACATCAGTTTGGAACTAATGAGGATTTTAGGAATTATTGATATAATTGGACAAAATTTTGGATAATTGTGGTAAAAGAATTATTAAAGCACCACATTTAGGTGGTATTAGAGCAGGTTTACATTTCTAGGGACAAATTAAGTAAAAAAAAATAATGATATGTTTTTGTCCTATCTAGGATAGTTTCAGGAGATGATACTACTAGCTTAGAGTCAATCGAAGAATCAAGTAATTTAATAAATGCTCTAGATATGCCTAATCAGGGGGATGTCAGATCAAATTGAGTAGGAGGAGAGATGTTAATGCCACCATAGATGATGTAGTAGATTGTTTCTATGACTCTAGCCCAAGGTGATTCTGGAGTGGACTGCAAATATGAGTGGATCCATAAGATGAATGTAATTGAGTTTCAAGGTACTATTGATCCTAAGGAGGTTGAGGCATAGTGGCAGTAGACAAAGTAAGTTTTAAACCATCTAAAGTGTATCTTAGAAAGAAAGTTGTTATACATCATTTGATTATTTCAGGGCAACACACTGATTGGTTGGAAGTCAGTGAAGACATCTTATAGGTCACTAGAGATGACTTAGTAGGATTTTCAGAGAGAGTTTAAAGAAAAATGCAGTATACAGATATATCATGATCAAAAGAAGATGGGGCTTATGAGTTTAGTTCAAATAAAGGAGATGTCGATGGTGGAATATGAGGCTTGCTTTGCAACTTTATCTAAGTGTGCATTGGATGCTATAGCAAATCTAGAAGACAGTGTTACTGATTTGAGTAGGGTTTGAGAACAGAGATTCGTTTGCGTCTAGAAGCTGCTACTTCTGATTTCATGAAGTTACTAAAGACTGCACTTAGAGTAAAGGGTGTGACAAAACAAGTCAGAAGGAAAGGAGAGATAAAGAGGCAACCGTAAAGTCATTACGGAGAGGAGAGTTGGTCTATTAAGAGAGAAGATAGTCATTTATGGTTTACTAGTGTAGGGGATCTAGGAGGGTCAATGCTACATCGAGCAAGAGTGGTAGTTTCTCCCAATTTAGTGGAGATTGAGGAGTTGACAATGATTCAAGATAGCATAGCACTGCTAGTGTACCATCGATTAGATCAGATAGAAGGGTTAGTCTGAGGTCCAAAGGATCTTTTAGTACAAGAGTTTGAACGTCAAAGAGTTGCGCTACCTATGGGAGAGTTCATAGAAGACCATTTTGGGGACCACTGGGATCAATCAAGCAGCTTATATTTGTAGAGAGTGAGAGCATTTACAGAAGATTTGTCCAACAATAGGGAGGAGTTTGGGAGAGAGGGCAGAGGAGACAATATGTGGTCAAAGTGGTGCCTTTCGTTTAGGCAAAGGTTTGGGTAGAATTGCTAGTAGAGGTGGTGGTAAAGGAGTTAGACGCTGACCAACAATGGGTACAAGTACTAGTGGGACTTTCTCAGCACATGGTTAAACTTATGCGAGGATATACCATATAAAGAGGGAGGAGGCATCTATAGCCATCAGTATCATTTCTAGTATGATTTCATTATTTGATGCTAAGGCTTATATGTTAATAGACCTAAGATTTACAAATTCTTACATTTCTTTAGAGTTTGCCTCTAGAGTTCTAGGTTAGGTTAGTCCATTAGGATATAAGCTAAGAGTTTGTTTGCCAGTATAAGACTGTGTAGTAGTAGATAGTGTAAGGAGGGGAATGTCGATGAGGATTAGTAGAGTAGAGCTATCAACTAACTTAATAATGATGGATTTAGGGGAGCTTAATATAATTCTCAAGATGGATTAATTGGCACAACATCAATCTGTAATGGATTGCTATATGAAGGAGGTGAGATAGAGTCTTCAAGTAAATCGAAATTGATATTTTTGGGGGATTACAAAGTGGTCTTAGTATGAGTGATCTCAACCATAACTGCTAGACAACTGATATTGGATGGATGTGAGGTATATCTCGCTCATATTATAGATAAGAGGGAGGTAAGTCCTAGGTTAGAGGATATTCCTATGGTGAGGTAATTTTTGAAGGTATTTTTAAATGATTTACTAAGTTTATCACCTTAAGGAGAGATAGATTTCACCATTGAGATCATGTTTGGAGCTATACCAATTTTTATTACACCTCACATGATGGCTACCATTAAGTTACATTACTAAAACAAAGTTAGAAGAGTTGTTGAAAAAGGGCTTTATTAGATCGAGCACATAAACCTGGGGAGCTTTAGTGTTATTTGTCAAGAAAAAAAGATGCTAATATGAGACTTTGCATGGATAATTAGCAGATAAATAGTGTGACAGTGAAGAACAAGTACTTATTATCAAAGGTAGATGATCTTTTAGATCAGCTGAGGGAAGTTGTCATATTTTCCACTATTGACTTGAAATCGGGATACTGGTAATTGAGGATAGCTGAGTAAAGTATTCCTAAGACAACTTTTTGTACTTGGTATGGCTACTATAAGTTCCTAGTGATGCCTTTCAGGTTAACTAATGCACCATCCGCATTCATGGCATTGATGAATAAGACTTTCCAGGAGTATCTAGATCAATTTGTGATAGTGCTCATTGATGATATATTGGTGTATTCTTAGAGTAAAGAGAAGCAAAAGCAACATTTGAGAATTGTGTTACATATTCTGAAGGAGAGACAATTGTATGTCAAGTTGAGTAAATGTGAGTTATGGATGGAGTAGGTAATTTTCTTTGGATATGTGGTGTACTAAGAGGGATTGATGCCTGATCCTGCTAAGGTAAAGCCAATTATGGAGTGGGAGCTGCCTAGAAATGCATCAAATGTAAGGAATTTATTGGGACTTGCTGAGTACTATTGAAAATTTTTAGAAGGATATTTGATGATAATTAGCCTGGTGACCATTATGTTGAAGAAAGAAGTTCAATTTTAGTAGGTTTGGGGTGTGTATTGATACAACATATGAAAGTGATAGCTTATGCCATTCATTAGTTAACATTTCATGAGTTGAATTATCCCACCAATGATTTGGAGTTAGCGGTGATTATGCATGCTCTTAAGATTTAGAGACATTATTTGTATAGGGTGGCATTCTAAATCCTTACATATCGCAAGAGCACCAGGTATATCCTGACTTAGAAGGAGCTAAACTTAAGGCAGGGAAATGGATCGAGCTACTAAAGGATCATAATTGTACTATTGATTACCATCCAAGGAAGGCTAATCAAGTGATGGATGCTTTGAGTAGGAAAAACTTAGGCGTGATGGATAGTTTGAGCAGACATAGTATGACAGCATTCGTGGAGTTGAGACCAATGGACTTGAGAATGGATTCATTATATGAGTGGTTTACAGGTGACATTACAGGTGATTGAGCCCAAGTTTATTATATTAATTGGCGACACTTTCATAGCTTTTACTATACTTTTTGACTCCTATTTCTATAATTTGTGCTTAAGTTAACCCTTGAGTGTGTACTTTTATTTTATGTAATTTGATAGTAAAAATTGTTACAAATTGGTATTAATTGCACTAATTAATTTTTCTGAGAACAATTGATAATGCAAATTGCTATTGTTGATTGTAGGAAGCTCAAGGAGAAAGGAGTCAAAGGTGTAAAATAAAAAAATGGGCTGAAGTAAAGTCAACAAGAGAACAGGTGCTACAAGAAAAGTTCGCCGCGACAAAGTAGATCTGTTGCCGCGGCGAAATACACAGAAATCCAGGCTGAACTTTTGGGAAAAGTTTGCTGCGGCAAAGATTAATTCTTTCACCATGGCGAAGGATCCAGCAATGAGCCAAAACTTTTCAGAAAAAGTACGCCGCGGCAAACTTTCAAAAACTTGAATCATATTTGGAAAAATCACCCACTATGTGACCCGACCTAATCATCCTAAATTTAAAAACCTACTAAATTAGGTTACAGAAAGCCGACTACACAGAGAGAGAGAGAGGGAGCGATAGAAAAATCAAGAACACACACACTCTCGTCTCTTTCACTTAACTTGACCTTCATCCATCATTTCCTTCCATTTTTCATTATCGCCTTCATCATCTACTGCTACTGCCATGTATGTTATTGGTGGGTTTTCGGTTGTGAGTGCTCCCGAAGCAATTATTGGCTAAGCACCATCTCCTCTTGAAGATGTAGCAATGGCTTGAGTTCAATGGGCTTCAAAGGGGAGTAGTTTATTCATGTTTAGCTACATTGTTATGAACTCCTTAGTTAGGATTTATGCTTTGTAGTTGGATTTTCTTGATTATAGTTTTAATCAAGTGTTGAACAATGTATTGTGTTATTGGGTTTGTTGATGTAGACTTGTAACTTTAATATATGAAGTCTTATATATGTCTTTTTGTGATTTTGTTAATTCTTTTTTATCTGCCTAGTTATGTTTGATATTGAGATGATGATTGATACCAAATTGACCACTTGCATTAACTTACCCATTCCACACACTAAGATGCATTCAACAAGATTTTAAGAAATGAAGTTCATTGATTAAAACCTTGGACTTAAAGAGCTCTTTAAGGTTTATCATTTGAAAACTTAGTAATTTTTACTCCCATAAAGATTTATTCTGAACTATGATAACCAAAACTCACTTTTCAAAAGGATTTTATCACATTTGATCATCGTTTGAGTTTTCAATTTCTTTTTCCCTAAAATCCAAAAATACTTTTTTACATACTTGTCTTACAATTAGTTCAATTTAGTTAGTTTTCTCAAAGATCCAAAACCCCCCTCCTAACCAATTTAGTTTGCATTTCATGATAATTAGGCTAGCTTAGATCCATTGCATTAGGTTCCGATTCAGTGAGACGACCCGAGGTTACACTCTATATTGCAATCTTTGGAATTAAATTTTTGATTCGGCTTCCAAGGGATAAAACCCAAGACAAACGACAGATCAAAATGGCATCATTGCCGAGGAACCAAGCAATTGGTTTTCTTTAGGTTAGCCGTTGTTATCTTTGTTTCTCCTTGAGGTTAGGAACCTTTTCTTCTAGATTTCATTTTGGATAGTTTAATTTCATACTTGTCAATAGTATAGGTTTTTAATTTTTCTTTGCATAGCATAAATTTTGAAAACACAAACAAAAGCATACTTCCACAATTGGATATTTCATAGGCATTCTTTTGCATTCACATTGTTTTTAAATCTTTTTTTATTACTTGTTGATCCATACATACACATTTTCATACATACTTTTACACATCATACACTTGCACCCATCACATCTCACCTTTTATTTGACTTTGTGTGCTTATGAGTAAATTTTGTTACATTTTCTTTCTTTTGAATTGTTTCTATGCATGCCCCGGAGAGCTAAACTTGTTCCTATCCAACCTGAAATTAAGAGACGCCTAAGGAAGATTATAAAAGAGAGGAAAGAACAAGAGAGAAGTAAGGTAGTTGTGGACGAGGAGCCTAGTCAGCCAACTAATGAGAGTGAGTCGAGAGAAAGAGTGATCATGGCTGAGAACCTAGCTTTTATACAAAATCCTAACTTTCATGCTAACTAACCTAAAATGGCGATAATGGAGGAAATGGGGAGCATGAGAGAGTTGGAGAAAATAATGGGAATCAAAGACGGAGGACCATTAGGTAAGCAACAACTCCTGATGTGAATTATGATCCATTTATTGCTGCTTGCCCTAATTTTGATGTTAATTTTGAAGTTAAGGGATTACTCATTAATTCTCTTCCTAAATTTCGTGGCTTGGCAGGAGAGGATCCCTACATGCATTTGCAATCCTTGTCTATGATCTGTCAGAGTTGAAACTAGTGGGAGCTTCACTTGATCAGGTGCTATGGAAGGTTTTTCACCTATCATTGGAAGGGAAAGTAAGAGAGTGGTACATAAGTCTTCCAAGGTAGGTGGCGAATGCCTACCATAGCTGGGGAAATATGAGGAAAGCTTTCTTGGAGAAGTATTTTCCAACTTTCAGAACTTCATCGATGAGGAAGGAGATCTATTCAACACGACAAGATTATGATGAATCCCTTTATGATTATTGGAATCGCTTCTAAGATCTACTATCCAGATGCTCCCATCACCAGATACCTGATGAGCAGTTAGTGCAATACTTTTATGATGGAATGAAAAATCAAAATAAAGGTATGTTAGATGCGACATCGGGAGGTTCTTTGATTGATCTTACAGCTTCGGAAGCATGGGATTTAATCAAGAAGATGGCTCTGAATCATCAACAATACAGTGTTAGAGAAACCCAAGGAGTGCATGAGTTGGGCACTACAACATCACAAGCCAAAAGAATGGAAAGTTTGGAGTCAAAAGTTGACTCTTTGGAGAGCAGAATAACATCACAATTATCCTTCATCACAGTAGAGTTGAAAAACTTAAATGTGCATTGCCCCACATCTTCCACAGACCTTGCTGCACCCAATTGTGAAACGTGTGGGTTAGTAATGCACATATCCAGCGTTTGCCCCAGTCAATATGAAGAAGTGTCTGCAGTGTATCCAGTACGATCAAATTAGAAATGGGACCCTTACTCCAACACTTACAATGAAGGATGGAAGGCCAACCCTAGATTTAGTTGGAGGGATGAAGAGGGACGAGCTCAAAATAGATTTCAACAAGCAGGAGGAACTGGTACTTCTACCAACCAGTTCCCCAACCAATAGCAAATCATGACTGTCCCACCCAAGGAGACACCAACCAGCTGCTGCAAAATATGATGACTTTGATGAAGGAAGAATAGAATTCTAACAACAATCAGTTTAATGCCATAGCTGCTCTGATTCAGTAAGATTCTTCAAAGAATGCTGCTCGGTTCAATGCATTGGAAAAGAGAATGGAGCAATGGGAGACGAAAGCGGAAAATATTAATTCTTATGTCACTCAATTGTCCAACAATATGAACGAGAACCAAGCAAGAAGCAGTGGAACAATTCCTTCTAATACTGTGATGAATCCAAAAAGTTTAAAAGTAATTGCTCTCCGAAATGGGAAACAAGTGAGGTTTAATCATCAGGAAGAAGCAGAATGTGATGAGGAGGATGATGGTGGAGAATTGCCTTTACCACCGAATAACAACAAGAAATCTGAGAGCTCTAAGGAAGAATCACTTTTAAATGAAAGGAAGTCTTCATCAAAGAACAAAGGAGCTACTTCAGAGAGTTCCAAGGAAAAAGCACCAACGCATGAGCATAGGGAATCAAGCAAGCATGAAGCCCAAGGTAAGGAGGTAAAACTACAAGATCTTCCTTTTCCGAATTCATATTTGATGAGCAAGAGAATGACTGGCATTAAGCATGAAAAAGATGTAATTGCTTTGTTTGAAAAAGTCAAAGTCAACGTCCCTTTGCTTGATTTAGTGAAAAGGGTTCCGGCATATGCTAAATATCTTAAGGACTTGTGCACAAACAAAAGAAAGTTTAGGGCCAATGAGAGAATCCAAGTGAGCTCAAATGTGTCAGCTTTATTCAAACCACAAATACCTGTCAAGTGTCAAGACCCTGGATCTTTCACCATTCCATGTATAACAGGAAAAGTTACCATAGGAAGAGCCTTGTTAGATCTGGAGGTAGCAATCAATATGATGCCTAAATCTGTTTATCAATCGTTAGGAGTCAAGAGTCTAAAGCCCACATCTATCGTGTTACAACTGACTAATAGATCCTTTAGGCATCCAGTGGGGATTATAGAACACATTTTGGTCCAGGCTAAGGGTTTGGTTTTCCAACTGATTTCTATGTGCTTGACATGTCTTCTAAAGTTGTGCAGGATACTTCCTTGATTCTCAGTTTACCCTTCTTAAGGGCTACTAGTACAATGATTAGCATAAAGGAAGGTAAGATCACCATGGAGGTAGGAGATCAACAGGTGAGCTTTAATATGTATGAGGCTATGAAATACCCCCATGAGGACTATTTGCTCTTTGGAGTTAACATGCTTAATATTGTTGTTGATGAAGCATGTCCTGAAGTTATATTGCAAGAGAATTCCTTTGATTCTGAATTGTATTCACTTGATCTTGGGAAAAGGTTTTCTGTTAATAATTCAGGTGATTTAGACATCACGAAGACTGACATTAATGTGGAAATAGTTGAAGGCATTGTGCATCACTACAAATACTTCATCGAAGAAAAGTAGGAAGGTTTGGCCCAGATCGCTGCCGCACCAGATCACTAGGAGATGGATCCCACGTCAAAGGAAAGAGGGAGTGATCTTTTCTCTTTTGAACTTCATAAATTGATTACTTCTATTGTACAACCTCCTGTGCTTGAGTTGAAACCCTTACTAACTACATTAAAGTATGCCTTTCTTGAGTCTGATGAGCGATTACCTGTTATAATTGCCAATATCTTGTCTCATACTGAGGAAGAGAGACTACTAAATGTTTTGAGGGAACATAAGAGGGCCATAGGGTGGACTTTAGCGGATATACCTAGAATTTGTCCAGCTATTTGCACACATAGAATCCTGTTGAATGAGGGTTCCAAGTCTATAAGGCAACCTCAAAGGAGATTAAACCCGCTGATCTTAGACATAGTTAAGAAAGAAATCACAAAATTATTGAGTGCTAGGATAATATATCCCGTTTCCGATAGTGAGTGAGTTAGTCCAACACATGTAGCACCAAAAAAGAGTGAGATCACGGTGGTCAAAAATTATAGAGATGAACTTATTCATACCAGAGTGCAGAATTCGTGGCGGGTGTGTATAAATTATAGACGGTTAAACAATGCAACACGAAAAGACCATTTCCCCTTGCCTTTTATTGACCAGATGCTTGAAAGGCTCGCAGGCAAATCACATTACTGTTTTTTAGATAGTTTCTCTGGGTACTTTCAGGTACCTATTGCACCAGAAGACCAACATAAAACCACCTTTACATGTCCTTTAGGCACCTTTGCATATCGAAGGATGCCTTTTGGTTTATGTAATGCTCCAGGAACTTTTCAGCGTTGTGTGATGGTTGTTTTCTGTTAATTCTTAAAGGAATGCATGGAAGTTTTTATGGATGATTTCACAGTTTATGGTGATTCTTTTGATACTTCTCTCTTTAGTCTTGCAAAAGTTTTAAAAAGATGCATCGAGAAGAACTTGATTTTGAACTTTGAAAAATGTCATTTCATGGTTAGTGAAGGTATAGTGCTAGGTCATTTAATTTCTAGCAAGGGGATTGAAGTTGATAAAGCTAAAATTGAGGTTATATCTTCTTTGCCTTATCCTGTCTGTGTTCGAGATACAGATCATTCTTAGGTCATGCAGGATTTTATAGGCGGTTCATAAAAGATTTCAGCAAAATTGCATTACCTCTTTCCAAGCTTTTACAAAAAGATGAAAATTTTGAGTTTGATGATTCTTACAGAAATGCTTTTGACACATTAAAATTAAAACTCATTTCCCCACCCATTTTAGTTGCTCCTAATTAGACCCAACCTTTTGAGCTTTCATGTGATGCTTCTAATTGGGCTATAGGGGCTATGTTGGGCCAACGAGAGGAGAAATTGGCAAGAGTTATTGCTTATGCCTCGAAAACACTGGATCCAGCTCAAATCAACTATACAACAACTGAGAAAGAGCTGTTTGTAGTAGTTTTTGCTTTAGAAAAATTCAAACAATATATGTTAAACTCACATGTAATCATTTTTACTGGTCATGCAGCCATTTGATATCTCCTCAAGAAACCACAGTCGAAGCTTAGATTGATACGGTGGACATTACTTCTCCAAGAATTTGATGTTGAGATAAAGGATCGAGCTGGCGCGACAAATCATGTAGCTGACCATTTGAGCAGGCTCCTAAACAATACATAAGGGGTGGACTCTTCTAAACTGACTTGCAATTCTTTTCCTGATTCAGTTCTATGTGCTTCAATTTTCAAATAACCTCAGTATGCCCATATCGTCAATTATCTTATGACTAGACTAACTCCTCATTTTATGTCTAAGGCATAGGTTCAAAAGCTGAAAAGCGAAGCTCGGCATTACATCTGGGATACCTCTCATCTTTGGAGACTGTGTAGTGACTGGGTAATTAGAAAATGCATGCCTAATGAGGAATTTGATGCTATAATTTCAGCTTGTTATTCAATATTTTGTGGTGGACATTTCAATCCAAGGAGAACATCTCGGAAAATTCTAGATTCTGGTTTTTATTGGCCTACCCTTTTTAAGGATTCATTTAGCTTTTGTCAGTCATGTGATAAATGTCAACGTTTTGGAGGGTTAGGAAAACAACATGAAATGCCACAACAACCTCTTTTGTTTTGCGAAATCTTTGATGTTTGGAGAATTGATTTCATGGGTCCCTTTCCCCCATCTTTTGTCCTTGTGTATATCCTCTTAGCTATTGACTATATGTCCAAATGGATAGAGGTTGTCCCTACTAGAAAAGATGATGCACAAGCAGTATCCAAATTCCATAAGTCAAACATTTTTTGTCAATTTGGGATTCCTAAAGTTGTGGTTAGTGATAGAGGGACGCATTTTTGTAATAGAGTCATTGGTAACTTATTTCCCAAGTTTGGAGTTACTCACAAAGTCTCCACTGCTTACCATCCACAAACCAATGGTCAAGTTGAAGTTTCAAATAGAGAGGTGAAACACATCTTGGAGAAAATAGTAAAGCCATCGAAGAAAGATTGGAGCCTACGCCTCGAAGAAGCACTATGGGCTTATCGCACCGCTTATGAGTCCCCAATAGGCATGTCCATTTACTGCTTAATCTACAAAAAGCTTGCCATTTTCCTGTGGAGTTAGAGCATAAAGCTTATTGGGCGGTCAAGCAATGCAATATGGACTTGGAACCTTCCGGTATGGAAAGGAAGCTCCAACTGCAAGAACTAAAGGAGTTAAGGCTAGAGGAATATGAAGATTCTCGCCTCTGCAAAGAGAAGACAAAGTTGATGAATGATAAGATTCTTTAAAGAAAGAGCTTCAAGGAAGGGGACAAGGTCCTGTTATTCAAGGCTCGTTTCACCTTTAAACATGAAAAATTCAATACTCGTTGGGATGGACAGTATGTGGTCACTAAAGTGCACAACTTTGGTATGGTCGAGCTTTTACATGAATAAACCGAAACCAAACTCAAAGTGAATGGCCACATATTAAAGCTCTACCAAGAGAATCAAAAACCACCTTGAATGTCAGGTTCTTTCTCTCCTGCACTTGTTTGTTTACTTTGGATCTGTGGCTAGTTATGCAATGTTTGATGTATTACTTCCTAAACAAATATTGGGGAGAAACCATCCCAGTAGGAAGATAGCTGTGTTTTTTACTTTCTTTAGTAGCTTTACATTCCAATAAAAAGTTCCCTCTATCTCTTTTTGCCCCTGATATTTCCATTGTTCTTGTGTTTTGATTTTTATCGTTGAGGACAATATGGTGTTTAAGTGTAGGGGAGGTTTTCCCATCTTGCAACTCTTGTTTGTGCTCCATTTTGGCCATTTACATTTTTGTGTTAGTCAATTATGCATAATGTTCACAAGTTTAAACTTGGTGATTACGAAAATTTGAGTTTCTGATGTTTTTCGCTGCGACATACTATGCCTTTACCCCGACAATATGCATGATTTTCATTGCGGCAAACTAGTTCTTCACCACGACAATGTTTGTGAGCTTCACCGCGACTCCATACTCTTGTAGAAATGATTTTGTTTTAAGAACAATTTGCCTCAATTCAACAATTCTCCCTCATGCGATTCTTTTCACTCTTGTTTCTCAAAGAATTTATAAGTTTCAAAGTAATTCTTGAGTTTTTGAAAATACCTTCCATTCTTTAAATGATAGTCGGAGTTGGCTAATTTTATTTTCGATGATTTCAACACAAAGTAAGTGAAGATATGCTGATAAAGTAGCACTTTATGTTTTTAAAACTTGAGATTGTTCATTGAGATATTAACCTTGTTGGAAGGATATTTGGGCCTGAATTTTCAAATTTTTGCGTGTATCTATTTATTTCATATCTCTTTAAAACTTGTTTCAATTCTTAATCAAAGCTTTATGAACTAGAATTTTGTTAACATGACAGAGGCATTCTTTCAAAACCCTTTGACCCAGTGTGTGTGTCAGTGTGTGTGTGTGTGTGTGTGTGTGTGTGCGAGGGCGCGCACGCGTGCATTTAAAATAAAAGGGTGTTGCTATTTGTGTTAATAATGTGTTACTGTGGACATCTATTTTATAATTGTAGCGTATGTACTCATAATTTTTCTTCTTTCGTCCATTCCATCCATTTCATCTAGCCTTCCGTGCATTACAACCTTGAAAAGTCCTCTTGATTTTTGAGATTATAGTTCTTGTAGTGGAGAGGTAGAACTGTCACAAGCTTATAGTAGAGAATGGACTAAGCGGATTTTAGAGTGAAATTATCCCTAAACACAAGTGAGATGAGAGCAAACACCTTACCTTGAGTGAGATCTCTTTTGCTCAATCTCTTGGATTAAATTCTTATAGTGTTTATTTTCTTAGCATTCTTTCAGTCTACTTTGATTGATTTCTGAGAAAGTGATTTTTGTCAATTTCCTACTTTTGTTTTAAGTATGGCGGGATTGTTCTTTTGCACTTGTGTCTCTTTGACTCTTATAAACTTTGTCCAAGAGTACAAAGGTGTAAGTGTGGGAGAATTTGATTGAGCCCAAGTTTATTATATGAATTGGCGACACTTTCATAGCTTTTACTATACTTTTTGACTCCTATTTCTAGAATTTGTGCTTAAGTTAACCCTTGAGTGTGTACTTTTATTTTATGTAATTTGATAGTAAAAATTGTTACAAATTGGCATTAATTACACTAATTAATTTTTCTGAGAACAATTGATACTGCAAATTGCTATTGTTGATTGTAGGAAGCTCAAGGAGAAGGGAGTCGAAGGTGTAAAATAAAAGATTGGCTGAAGTAAAGTCAACAAGAGAACAGGCGCTACAGGAAAAGTTCGCCGCGGCAAAGTAGATCTGTCGCTGTGGCGAAATACACTGAAATCCAGGCTAAACTTTTGGGAAAAGTTCGTCGCGGCGAAGGATCCAGCAATGAGCCAAAACCTTTAGGGAAACGTATGTCGTGATGAACTTATTTATTGCCGCGGTGAACCTTCAAAAATTCGAACTATATTTGGAAAAATCACCCACTGTGCAACCTAACCCAACCATCCTACATTTAAAAACCTACTAAATTAGGTTACAGAGAGTTGACTACACACATACACAGAGAGGGAGCGACAGAAAAATCAAGAACACACACACTCTCGTCTCTTTCGCTCAACTTGACCTTCATCCATCATTTCCTTCCATTTTTCATCGCCGCCTTCATCATCTGCTACTGCTACCATGGATGCTATTGGTGGGTTTCCAGTTGTGAGTGCTCCCGAAGCAATGCTTGGCTAAGCACTATCTCCTCTTGAAGATGTAGCAATGGCTTGAGTTCAATGGGCTTCAAAGGGGAGTAGTTTATTCATGTTTAACTATATTATTATGAACTCCTTAGCTAGGATTTATGCTTTGTAGTTGGATTTTCTTGATTATAGTTTAATCAAGTGTTGAACAATATATTGTGTTATTGGGTTTGTTGATGTAGAACTTGTAGCTTTAACATATGAAGTCTCATATATGTCTTTTTGTGATTTTCTTAATTCTCTTTTATCTGCCTAGTTGTGTTTGATATTGAGATGATGCTTGATTCCAAATTGACCACCTGCATTAACTTACCCATTACACACCCTAAGATGCATTCAACAAGGTTTTAAGAAATGGAGTTCATTGATTAAAACCTTGGACTTAAAGAGTTCTTTAAGGTT
>JAOTAX010000196.1:24669019-24694391 GCA_025629825.1 Erythroxylum guanchezii
TCTACTTTCTATCGTCTACTTTTCTTCCTTTCACTTTTCTTCCGTCTGCTTTCTATCGTCTGCTTTTCTTCCTTTCAATTTTCTTCCGTCTGCTTTCTGTCGTCTACTTTTTTTCCTTTCACTTTTCTTCTGTCTACTTTCTATCGTCTGCTTTTCTTCATTTCACTTTTCTTCCGTCTGCTTTCTATCGTCTGCTTTTCTTCGTTTCACTTTTCTTCCGTCTGCTTTCTATCATCTGCTTTTACTCCTTTCACTTTGCTTCCATCTACTTTATATCATCTGCTTCTCTTCCTTTCACTTTTCTTCTGTCTGCTTTCTATCGTCTGCTTCTCTTCCTTTCACTTTTCTTCCGTCTGCTTTCTATCGTCTGCTTTTCTTCCTTTCACTTTTCTTCCTATTCAGAATGTCTCCACTTATAAGGATCATAACTTTTGACTCCGATATCTAAAATTTTCATATAATACACTGTTGGAAAGATAAAAGAAAGATCTACAACATTCCAGAAGGCACTTTGGCCAAAATGTCTTTATATAAATCCCAAATTTGCCCCTAAATTTCGAAGATGAATTTTCCATTCCTACACCAACATACTACACCAAATTCTTAACTTCATGACAACTTTTGAGATTCTTATAGACAGAATTGAATTTTGATATCTTCATAAGAAATGTAGCCATACGTTTCTAGTTTAATCCAATTCAAGAATCATCTCGTTTGGATAACTAGAGAAAACGTTATGGCTAACAGACCGAAGCGCACTAAGTAAGCATTTTCCAAATTACTACCAATCTTGTTTCTAAATCTTTCCTTATCACAACCCATACCAAGGTCACTCTTTTTAATTCTTCTACTCCCCATTTTCAATATAATCACATTTAATATTATTTATACTCGGAATTTGTCAATGAATGCATGTAACACTCTTTATGCGAAGTATTCTGCATTTATGTGCATATATGCTAATGTGATGCATGAGCAAGAAAATGCATTGTCTAACTTTCTCTTTGAGCTCACATGTACTGAAACTTCTGGTCCTAACCCTTAATATGGGGATGGGATGTTACATGTACGTGTTATGTCACAATCGTGGTTGATAGGCCACGATCGTGGGCCGTTGTTTCAATCCAAGTCTCTTAAAAAATTCTTCGTTCTTTGCTGTTGACCATGAAACATTAAAAAAATGCATTAAGGTACCTCAAAGACAAAATAATTAAGCTCAAATGCTTGAACTAACCCATATAAACACTTAAACACAAATAATTCATAAATTAACACAATTCTATCGAAAATACATACTAACCAATCGAATAAACATATAAACACATATCAAACTATGCCCTAAAACATGATGCATTTTACACTTATCATGGATCAGCTTCTGTAGCTACAACAATTCCTTTAGTGCAAGGATTTAATTCTACCTCCTTGTGTCCCTATATAATATCAATTAGATTAGAGGACTCATTAATTTCTTTCTATGTTCATAATGAGTGCTCCCCTCCACACTCTTCTAGGCTATGGTAACTTCAGTGAGTTTGGTATCTACGATAACTTCTTTTTCCGTTCTGTTTTATCTGCCTCTAATATTTCGGTATTAGTGGAGCTCTCTAGTTGAGTTTCCTTATTTAATTTAGGTCTCCAAACCTTTTCCATACCCTTCCTTAGAGGTTTCTAGGGGTAAGTCATCTTAATTACGTCCTGCTTTAGATTTCCTTTAACATTAAATTTTATGATTTGGACAAAATCTTGATGCTCCTTCTCTAAACTAGCCTCTGGGAAACTGTGTGCAAATCTAATCCTTTTGATATTAGTTGTATTATTATCTAGAGCTAAGGTTTAACTAGTGATTTTGTTCGGTAACTAAGCCCTTTAGGCCATCTCCAATCATTACACTAAAATTTTACACTAAATTTGGTATAAAAAAAGAATATTTCAGGAATCTTTTTACACCAATTTTTTACACTCCAACTACTCTACACCAAATTAATAACGTACAAAAGTATAATATTTTTATTACACATTTAACCTCTAATCCTCTGAATTACCATATCGTTCCCATAAATGTTCAATCAGTGCATTACAAAGTTCATAATGAGCTTCTTTATCTTTTATTGCTTATGTCAACTAAAGAATTCTTGAAATCTAATTATATCGTCTCTATTTATATTAATTTTAGGGGTTTACGTTTCCTTCCAATCTTGTATGGTCACTTGGGTATCACGTTCGTCCTCAATGATCATATTGTGCATTATAATGCATGCTGACATAATATCATGTAATATGGATTGTTTTTTCCAAAAACGTGTCGGTCCCTTGATAATTGCAAATAGTGATTGAAGAACTCCAAATGCATGCTTAACATCCTTCCTACATACTTCTTGCATCTTCATGAATAACTTTTTTTTAGGCCTTGGGGGTCATGAATTGTTTGTATCAGGGTAGATCATTTTGGATAAATTCTATCAGCTAAATAATGTCCAGTATCGTATACTTTTCCTCGAATAACATAATGACCAGAAGGTGCTATACCTTCGATAAGGTTTACGAACAAGTGAGATGACTCCAGCGCATTAATGTTATTATTTGAACCTAGCAAACTAAAATCTGCATGCCATATCAACAAATCATAATCAATTATAGCTTCAAGCATAATAGTTGGGAATTCACTACATCCACTATATTATCCTACCCAAGCTGTTAGACAGTTTTGCCATGTCCAGTGCATGCAATCTAAACTCTCTAGCATCTTTGAAAAACCACCTTTGTCACTGATTTTCAACATTCTTACAACATCATTAGCATCCAGTACTCTTAGATAATGTTGTCTAAAGACCTCCACAATGGCCCGACAAAACCTTTTTGTGCTTTCAATTGTAGTTGATTCTCTAATTTTAATGTATTCATCAGTTGAATCAGTTGATACACTATACGCTAACATTCGAAATGCTGCTATTACTTTTTGTAAACTAGAAAATCCTAGTTTACCACATCTATCTCTTTATTACATAAAGTAGTTTTCATGACCTTTAATAACATTAACAATTCATAGGAATAAATTCTGACTTATTTGAAATCGCCTGCAAAATATTGTTGTGTTATATCTTGGATTTTCTATAAAATAATCATCCTATAGTCTTTGATCTGCAGCAGTATGGTCATAATAAAATGCTCTATGACCAGGGATTGAGCCTTTGTGCTTTGGATGGTTCACTACATTGTTCACATAGTAATCCGTTTCAAGGTTGTTATTAGTATATGCGGATACTAACACTTTTTTGTGCTAACATTACAGAAGTGAGATCCAATTCATCATTTGGTGATGAGAATAAAGATGAGGATGACATCTGAGAAGTACTAGCATTAGTACTAATGGTTGTGAATAAATATGGTGAAGGGTTCAATGATGAATTTGCTAGTGATTCATTGCCTTATATAGCAAAAAATTCATTTTATGCTTTATCTCATTTATATCTACACAAAATCTAACTCTATCTCTTCGCAACCGTTAGATCAGATTACATTAATCTCTATCGCTCATTTGGATTTCTTATCTTTTCCACACAATATCCAAAATAGGATAAAGAATCTCTGCAAAAAAATCTAACTTTATCTCTTCACAATTATTGGATTAGATTGGGTTCATCTCAACTGTTCATTAGTATTCTTATCTTTTCCATACAATATCCAAGACAAGATAAGAAATCTTGCAAAAAATCTAACTCTATCTCTACACAACCATTAGATTAGATTTCATTCACCTCAACCGTTAGATTAGATTTCATTCATCTCAACCGTTCATTAGTATTCCTATCTTTTTCACATAATATCCAAGACAAGATAAGGAATTATGCAAAAAATCTAACTCTATCTCTTCACAATCATTAGATTAGATTGCATTCATCTCAACTGTTCTTTATTATTCTTATTTCTTTCAAAAAATATCTCTATAAATAGTTGATTTGTTTTACCAAGCTGAAACCATCATTTCATATAACACTTTTTCAAATCCTAAACTATAACACTCTTTGAAACCTATCAAAAAAATGGCAAGCCCAAATTTAGGCAAAATTTCTTCAAATACATCTCGAAGTGCATCATATTTAGTTGAAGAAGATTGGATCCTATGCCATGTATATCTTAATGTTTCACAATACCCAGTTACTGGTAGAGATCAATCTACGACTCAGTTTTGGTCTCGTATTACAACAGAGTACCATCAAATGCTACCAAATCATATCACTACTGTTTGACCTTGGAATCTCTACAAGCTCTATAACAAACCATAATGATAGTTGTTGGAAAATTAAAAGGATGTGTTTGAAAAATTGAAAACCTGAATCTAAGTGGTGCTTTTGAACAAGATATTGTAATTGCTTTATTTATTTATTTTTTCTTTGTACAAATTTACGTACATTTGATTTATTCCTTAAAATCTAACTTAAGTTATAACATTGTATTGTAGTTGGAGAAAGCAAAAGATTTACTCATTCATGATCCAAATTTTAAAAAAGGTTTCAAATTTGATCATGTATGGCCAATCCTAAAAATTATGGAGAAATATGCTAATACTAGCAAAGAGAAAACTCTTGGTCATGGAAAACGATCTAACTACAATAGAATGTCACAGTCTGAATCCCAAAAGTTAGATAAGTCAATAGGATCCTCATCATTTTGTATTGATTTAAATAATGATTCTGAAGATGAATTTATTGAAAAAATGATGTAACTAGTTATCCTATTGGGAGGTAGAAAAAAAAATGAAAAAGGAACAAAATGAGGAAATGAAAAAACTTTTTACGTCCATGAATAAAGAAATCAAAGGAATGTTTAATGAAATTCAATCTCTTCTCGAAAAAAATTATGAACTTCAATTGTTACAAGCTCAAAATGAGGACAAAAAATTAGACTTACGATAAAGACAGGAAGAGAATATAATTTTATGCAAAGATCTAGATTCCATCAAAGATTTAATGATCCGTAAAACTTTTAGAAATGAGCAAATGAAAATTTATGCAAAAGGAGCTCAAAAAGGAGAACCTCAAAGAGGAGTTGACTCATTTAGTGGATTTAGCCAATATTTTGATTTTGGAGAAAATGGGAACGACATTCCAAACTATTAATCATTTACGTTAAATTAATATTCTCAAGTGCTTTAATTTTACTTTTAATTGGATGTTGTAATTTTAGTTTAATTGTAATCTCGAGTCTGGCTGTAAATGTAATTTATTTTAGTTTGGTTGTAATTTCAAGCATTTTCGTTGGGTTTTAATTCTTTTAAAATCAATGTTTTGGTTTATTTTACTTTTAAGATTATGTACCCTTTATTTTAAATTTACTTTTTATTCTTAAAATATTTTATTAATGAATTTATACCACTTATAAATAAGAATTATAAGTAAATATTAAAATAAATTTAATATTATATTCAATATTGATGTCGCTTTAAAGGTCTTAATGAGATCTTTGTAATGATATATTTTGTATAACGTAATATACATTTTAAATTTAATTACTTCATAAATTATGTAAATAGATCAAAATGTGAGAATGACATAAAAAGAATATGTAAATAAAAAAATGGCCAAAGATGTCATTTTACAACTTTCAGTGCATGAATAGTTTCATTACACCAAAATGGTGGTCTTGGGAATCTAACTTTTGTGTGTTGGTTGGAGTAGATTCTGACACACCAATGTGTTGGTTAGAGATGGCCTTAGAAGACCAGTATTTCAAAGGAATATGGTGGAAGTTGACCTATAGAGGTATGATTTTGAGTGTTCTTTTTCAAGATATACACTAGGTTTCCACCTCTTAAAAAACAATAGTTTCTCTTAAATAGAAATGTCAATTTTAGCCCGGCCTAATGTTGGCCTTGGTTGACTGGGTCACTAGAAGACCACGGGCCAAAATTGGTAAATCCAATCGGGCTACGGGGTCGGTCTGATCTGACCCGACCGTTAGACTGCTAGGTTTAGTCTGTGTACCAAGCTAGGAAAGTAGTTTTTTAGAGAGATGGGAGATGATTTTCTCTTACATCAAAAGTTACTAGCTCTTCCCTCAAAATTAGAAATCAAATAATAATTATTCATTCTAAGTCTTTAACATAAAATGTTCAAAAACATTTATATACACTACCCCTAATTTTCTTTTATAAAATAGAAAAAAACTCAAAAGCAATATATAGATTATTGTACTATACTAACTAAAAATCAGTAATGTAATTTATAGTATTGTACCATAATATAGTATTGGCTGGTATTAAAAAACTGATCTAATACTCGAAGGAACTGTAAATTTTAAAAGTACAAGACAATCGAAAAAAGAAAAATGTAGGCTAACCCGAAGCTTGTAGCTATATTTGTCTCCTCCCTTCCCTCTCTTTTCGACTCACTCTCAGCTTCACTTTCTTTCATAAACATAGGTCACTCATAAATCCATTTCCATTATCGTTTCTATGTTGAATGTAAACCAAGTTACTAGTTTTACGCTCAAAATAGTAAGTATACAGATCGTAACTTGTAGTAGAAAGCGGATATCGATCCCACAAGGATTGTGCTTAGGCACTAGTTAATTCATGCTGTTCTTTATTAAAGAAACCGATTTAATCAAATTTAAAAAGATATGTAAAATAAAAACAAAATAAAGGTAAAAGGAAACAACACAACCTAAACCAAAATCGTAAACTAAAACTTGTAGAAAATCAAGATTAAGAATTAGGACTTGTCATTACCCCTATTTGCTCCTCTCTGGTTAATTGATTCAATTTATGCTTGGCCTAAGATTTCCTAAAATTTTAGTTACCCTCTTTAAAGGTGTAACTAAATGTCACTAGTTAAATAAATTAGGATTAACTTTGGGATCTCTCGATAAGCAAAGATTTTCCTAAACATTCAATAAGATATGAAGCTATCCTATAGGTAGTGTATTAATCTATTGAAATCTCTTCCTAATAAATAGATAACTTGTTATTTATAGGTCTATTAAATGAGAACTCTCGGTGTACATTTAACACAGATCACCAAGCTCACTCTCTCGATTGTTGCAAGGTTTGAGCTAATAAAATAACACAAACGTTTGTACTACTGAATCAGCAACTGAAGGTTAACAAATAGTTCAAACAACAAACCTTAAAAAATTATTTTAGCCAATCATAATGCCACTAACATTCCCAACAACCAAACAATCCATGATAAACATGCTAGAAGAGAAAAAGAATGGAAATAAGAACTAGATGGGGCGAGCTCCTCCTCTTTTTTGCCCGAATCTGGAAAATCTGGATGACAAAATGCCCTTTGCTCAATTGGGAATGAAAACCTTGATTCTCCACCTATCTCTAGGCTCTCAATTTGTCTTTTAGCTCTTGGAGGCTAGTTTCCACGACACTCTCAACCCTAGGGATTTAGTGACATTATATATATCATAAAACCCTAAAAAAAAGTGAAACCTGCGTGACTCCTTGGGCTAAGCATCCCACGATTGTGGGAATTATCCTTGTGATTCCCACGATCGCGGGTTAATCGGACAGAAGCTTTCTCCATAGATTTCCCACAATCGTGGGAAACGTGCCTTTTCCCACGACTGTGGGTTCTTGTTCTTTAGCAGCTCCACTTCTCTTCTCTTATCTTGGTCCCTAGCTCCACCCTCCATTGCTACACCAAAATGATCAATTCTTACCCTAAACCAACATCAAACATAAAAGGACAACCATGAAGATCAAACTAAACAAAAATACACAAAACAAGTCCTAAAACACAATAATACTAACCTATTATGTAAGAAACACATGCCAAATACTTAGAAAAACACACACTAATGCACAACTATCAGTCTACCTTACCAGGTCACTACTCCTGCCATTGTCAACTTGCTAATATCTATTCAATTTTGCCAGCTCAAGCTTTAAGCCTCCAACTCCACTGTCTTTATCAGCTCCTGCCACATGCTATTCCAGTTTTACCATCACTCTCTCCAAGCTCCATCACAAGCTCCTAGCTCCATAGCTAGTTGTTGGGTTTATTTTTGTACAGAAATATAGATCTAAGTGAGTTAGATTTGTAAATTATGATTCAAAAAATTGGTAGTTTATATAATTTTATTAATTACTTTTTTTGGGTGTTTATGGAATTTTAATTATTTCCAAACATAAAAAAGCCTTACAATTTACATTGCATTTGAATTATTAATGGCATTTTGAACCTTAAAATTCATTCATGTTAAAATTTATGTCTTAAAGTGTTAATTATTTAAGTCTTTTAGAATGCCATATGGATTAAAAAGTTATTTACAAACTAATTGCTTGACATCATGTAACGAGCATCATATATACAATATTTAGGAATTCATTGAATATTTCACAAAATAGTAGTTTATGAATATATAAGTTAAAACTATCCACTTTCAGCATAATTAATTAAAGTACTTTAGGGTCAAGGCTAGAAATATATTTGATAGTAGGTAAGTTTACAAGAATTAGATATAAGTGGATTGCTTAAAAGATATCACAAGGTTCTAAAATAAGATAATGTTGCTTCATCTATTATATGTAGTCGACTCATTATAGGTTAATAAACATGTCAATGATAAGATTTGGATTCATTAAATATAGTCAATATATTTTTGATTAAATTTATTTTCATATGCAATAATTTTATTTACATACGTATTTATTTTTTTTAGAAAAATATAGGAAATTGATATGAAATATCTTCTACCTTGATTCTCTACCTTCTCTCTTCTGCTTTGACACTTATACCCTGCCTTTTTTTCCTTTTTTTGGAAATAAACCTCCCGTGACCACTTCTAGAGCTCCTTCTTTGGTTCTTCTATTCCCAACAGAAATTCTTGTCTCTTATCTATGATGTCCTAACAAATTCAACTAGAAAGTGAGTGCCTACTGGGAAAATTTTTAAAACATGATGGCATAAGGAACTGCTAGGGTTAGATAGTAATGGAGTGGACATTGAGACTCATCCAAACTCCACAATTCCTAAGGAGATTAATGAAAATATAGAGATGCTGGGAATGTCATATAGACCAGCTCTTGGAAGTGCTAGTGAACTGTCGAATCGTCTAAGCCTTGCAACTGAAAATACCCTTCCAAATTAAATTAGAAGCAGTTAAGGAAATGAACAACCAGGGGAGCAACTGGAGGGTGATCCAATTTAGCTAGAACATCAACTTAATGCTGCAATCCTATAGTAGATGTAGCTGATCCAGCAAGAAAGTTGTGAAATAGAGGAGATAGCAGTTTGTCCCTTCAATTACAAAAGAAGGTCACCTAGGAGTAGAGCGAAACAAAAGGGATTATCCCCTTAGATGAATATCTTAGTATGGAATACGAGTAGGTTAAATGACCCTCTAAAACTGTCCATGGTGAAGAAGTTGGTGCAGGACAAATGACTTATATTGGTAGCGCTACTTGAAACCAAAATAAAAACTTCTCATATCCAATCAGGATTAACTTTTTTGGGCACACAATGAAAGCATATTACAAATCATTCTCACCATTACAATGGTTGCATTATATTTTTATTAACTTAGCATACCTTGAGGTGAAACTTACCAATCAAAGTGATTAGTTCATTGATCTCCACTATCAAATTACAAGTGAATCTCTTGCATTTGAAGTCACCCTTATCTATGCCTCAAAATTTTCCTTCTAGAGGGCTAAATTGTGGACTGATATGCAATATATTCAAAGTGGTGTGCAACATTCTTGGATAGCAGTTAGGGATTTCAACTGCTCTCTAAATTCAAGTGAAATTGAAGGTGGCATTTTATGTAAAATAAGAGCTAGCAAAAAGCTACACCAATTTTTTTCAGTTGGTCAATCTGGTAGATTTGAGAGTTATTGGATGGGTTTTCACTTGGACAAATAAACAACAAGGAGACATGTTAATCCAGAAGAAATTAGATAGGGCCATTGTGAACCTGAAATGGCTGTGTGAATTCTTACTAGCATCATTATACTTTGCTGATAATATCTTCTCTAATCATTCATACATCCTTATCCAACACATGGGTTAATTGATTAGACTTAGAGCTCTATACAGATTTTTTCAATGGGTTTACAAAAATGGACGATTTTATGGAGCTTATCAGTAGTTGTTGGATCGATGAAGTAAAGGGTCATAAGCTCTTTTAATTAACGTGGAAGCTTAAATTAGTTAAACATGCCATCAAAGTTTTTGTGAAACAATAGAATCAAGATCTGGATGTATGCAAAATGAAGCTGACCGAAGCACAGATTGTCTGCTACCATAACCCATTCAACATTGATTTGAAAGCTGATAAAACCAGATGGTCGAAGGAATATCAGGAGCAATTAGCTTTCCACATTTCTATCTTAAAGTAAAAGGCTCAAGTGAATTGGCTGAAAGATGGGGTTTCAAATTCTAAATTAGGAGCAGTTAGCTTTCCACAATTCTATTTCAGAGCAGAAGGTTCGAGTGAATTGGCTCAAAGATGGGGTTTCAAATTCTAGATTTTTTTCATACATCCCTTTTGTCAAGACTTAATGTAAACACTATACTTGGAATACATGATAACAGGGGAAATTTGATCACAAATCAATAGGAGTATCTTAGATCTTTTTAGGGTTACTTCTAGTAGTTGATAGAGGGTACAAATAGGCCTCAATTGGCTTTTAATGTCATCGATGTGTTTATAGCACCTCTAAATCAAGCTCTCAAAGATAAATTAACTTCACCATTTATCCTCAAGAAGTTAAGGAAGTACTGTTCAACTTTCACCCATCAAATGCCCCAGGACTTGACGGATTCACGACATTATTTTTTCAAACTACATGGGAGATTCTAGGGCATCTCTTCACAGAAGCTGTCCTAGAATTCTTTTCCTTAACCAAATTGTTCAAGGAGATGAATCACAGTTTTATATGTCTTATACCAAAGCAAAAACATCCCTCTATAACAAAATTCAGAACCGTTTCTTATTGTAATGTAGTATACAAAAGTTATTACCAGACTGCTTGCATTAAGTCATCAATAAGGCACAAGGGGCCTTCTTACCTAGGAGATGTATTGGAGATAATGTGATTATGTTACAAGAGCTATGAGGGGACTACAATTATGGTAAGAATATCAAAAGCTACTTGATGAAGATTTATTTTTTCAAGGCTTATGAAACTCTTAGTCGAAGATATTTACAAGATTGCTTGGAAGTTATAAGTTTGCCATTTCAATTCCAAAATTGGATCTTAGAATGCATCCAAACTTCCTCTTTCAGTTTGTTGGTAAATGGAATCCCATCATTATCGTTTAGACCGGCTAAAGGCATTAGGCAAGGGGAACCCCTCTTTACCCTTACATATTTGCTTCAGCTATGGAAGGCATATCTTGACTTCTTTCCAAAGCTATTGAAAATAATGGGAGGTTTTAATATCATCATAAATGTAGAGCTCTCAAATTGATTCATTTGATATATGCAGATGATTTTATGCTCCTCCATATAGCTGACAACTACTGCATCTGCATTTTGCTCAACATCCTATATACTTTCTTGGAATGGTCTGGACTTTAGGTGAATATGGAGAAGAGCACTATGTACATATCCTTAGATGCTCGAAACAAAGAGGAAATCACTAGTATTGTTAGATTTGGACTGTACACCCCTCCTCTGAAGTGTTTGGGAGTACCAATTACAACCATCAAGCCAAGTTTTTAGATTTCATTCCTTTGATTGATAGGATCAAAGAAAGGATAAATGCTTGGTAAAATCAATTCCTTTTAATGGATGCGCGATTGATTCTTATCATATTAGTAATTAATATCCCACACATTCATTGGTCCACATATGTGGTCTTGCTAAAGGGGGTTACCAAGGAAATTGATAGAATTCTCAATGTTTTTTTTTTGTGGTCAGGCAAAACAAAAAATGGTAAGAATGCTAAATTCAAATGGAGTGACATCACTAGTGATCATAGTTTTCCAATATGAGTAAGTTTTAATATTTAGCCTCGATATTTTGCAAGCGTACAGGTCGTTCACATAATACCTAAGGTGTCGATCTCACGAGGAGGGTTAATCTAATCCTAGAATCTAAGGTCGAAAACTATTAAACATAAATTTAACAGACAATGAATTTAAACACAAGAACTAAATAAATGAAACAAACTAAATCAAATAACAAAACAATAATTGACAATTAACACTTAACAAAAACAGTCAACAAACAACGATTAACAACTTCAGATTAAAAATGAATAACAAATAATGGAATTGATTGATTTGATGAACGATGATAGCATACCCAAGAATGCAACCTAGTGAGTTAACCAAAAGAGAGAAAGGGAAAATTATCTATCTTTAATGCTAACCTAACCAATTACAATTTATCTAATTAATAGTTCTAGATCAATTACTCTTTTTCAAGTTATAATTGAACCCTAAAGCATAAACCCTAATCAGATTATGGGAAGTTGTAATCTCTCAATTAACAACCTATCCAAAACCTAATCAGTACTTAAGTTCTCTAATAAACAATTGGAAACCTATACGTGATCTCTCTACATAAGATTTACCAACATGATTTAATTCTAAATCTATTAAATTATCTAACTCTTATAAGCCCAATTTAATCATTTTTCCTCGATTCACCCTCTCAGATTACTATCAAGATATGAAGTGCAGAATTGTTAGTTCAAGAGATGTTAGGGTGATTCTTCCACCTAGGGTTGTAGGTGTTGGAGTAGGGATTGTTTCCCCCTCCTCGTCCATACTGGGCTCCCATATAATTTACTTGCTCTAGATCATCTTCCTTCTTTAAAAAACAATCCACTGTGCCATAGTTCAATTTTCCACAGTGTTCACACTTAAGTTGTATGACCTTCACTGGAGTTGAGAACGAAGCCTTCATGTTGTTAAGTTATCGAGTCAAGTTATCAATCCTTGCCTGCATTTTGTCATTTGATCAACAACTACAATTCGTTTTTGTTCAAGGAATGTAATAGCCTATCTACTTTTCTCATTCGTCCATAAACAACTGTTACTCGCCATCTCTTCTATTAATTCTTTCGCTTCATCCACTATCTTCCTCATTAATGATCCTCCTAAAGTTGCATCGATCATGCCTTTTATGTGCAGGGTAACTCCATTACAGAATGCTTGCAACAAAAATTCTTTTGGTAAGCTGTGATGTAGGCACTTTCGTTGCAAATCCTTGTATCGTTCCCATGCTTCGTAGATCGATTCCCTGTCACCTTGTTGGAAGTTGGTGATTTCCTTAATGATCTTAGTAGTCTTATTTAAGGGAAAATATTTATCTAAAAAGACACAGACTAACTGATCCCAAGTGGTAACATTAGTTAGGTTAAGGGAGTGGTACCAAGCCTTTGCTTTATCTCTAAGAGTAAAGGGAAAGAGCCTAATTCTAACTACATCTTCCCACATCTGATGGTACCTAAAGGTATCACAGATTTCTAAGAAATTCACTATGTGTTTGTTGGGGTCTTCGTTTGCTAGTCCATAAAATTGCACGTTCTGTTTAAGCATGTTCAGGAGACTTGGTTTGATCTCAAATGATATGGCTTGTACAGGCGGTCTAGCTACTCTTTAGTTAGCCGCATTGAACCCTGGTCTCATAATGTCCATAAGGGTCCTCTGCTGACGTCCTTACTTTGCTCTATGTTCCAAATCTTGATGAAATTCCTAGGCCATTATTGTCTTCGCGATTTCTTCTTCTTCAGTATGTCGAGTTTTCCTAATGGTTCGTTCTAGTCGAGTGATATCTAAATCTAAATTTTCAGTTGCGCGACTCGAACTTTTCATGACTTTTGTGTTCATACAAGAGCACGATTTCAAAGATAGAAAAGGAAGAACAAAAATAAAAATAAAAAGTAAAAACTAACCAAGCGCTTTAAACTATAGCATTAAAGTATCACCTCCTCGATAATGGTGCCAAAAACTTGATCACAGTTTTCCAATATAAGTAAGTTTTAATATTTAACCTCGATATTCCGTAAGCGTACAGGTTGTTAGGGTAGTGCCTAAGGTGTTGATCCCACGAGAAGGGTTAATCTAATCCTAAAATCTAAGGTTAAAAATTATTAAATAGAAATTTAACAAACAATGAATTTAAATACGAGACCTAAATAAATCAAACAAACCAAATCAAATAACAAAATAATAATTGACAATTAACACTTAACGAAAACAATCAAAGAACAACGATTAACAATTTCAGATTAAAAATGAATAACAAATAATGGAAATTGATTTATTTGTTAAACGATGATAGCACACTTTAGAATTCAACTTAGTGAGTTAACCAAAAGAGAGAAAGGGAAAATTATCTATCTTTAATACTAACCTAACCAATTATGATTTATTAAATTAATAGTTCTAGATGATCCTAGGGTCAATTACTCTCTCTCAAGTTATAATTGAACCCTAAAACGTAAACCCTAATCAGGTTATGAGAAGTTGTAATCTCCTAATTAACAACCTATCCAAAACCTAATCAGTTTTTAAGTTCTCTAATGAACAACTGGAAACTATATGTGATCTCTCTACATAAGATTTACCAACCTTATTTAATTCTGAATCTATTAAATTACCTAACTCTTATTAGCCCAATTTAGTCAAATTGCCTAAACCATGCTCTGATACCAAACATTGTAGTACCCTAATACCCGCTAAGAGGATATACGGATGCCACACAAGTCAAACCTAGAACATACTAAAATATTCCAGCAAATCATAAAAATAAGGCAACATACTTCACAATTCATTCGAATATTGAGTTATAAGCAGAACATAATTTACATATTAAATTGATCAAATACATGCCTTAAATTCAAATCCATCCTGTATTATAGTTATTACAAACTATTTGCAAAAAATACAAATATGTCTAATAATTTTAAATACAACTCAAAAACTTATACAGAACATCTACTAAAACATAACACATCCTTCTTTGGCCAATGCGGTTGTCCCAACCTTAATCCTTTTTTTATTGAAACCTACACGGAGGAAAAACCACCGTGCTAAGCATATTGCTTAGTGGGGAATAACTAAACATGATACAAGAGGGGGACTGCTTCTAATAGTTGTCTAGCATTAATAAGCAAATGAATCATGGCTTATCACAAGAAATCGTTAATTATTCAAATCAGAGAGCTACCAGACTATTAATTGAATTAGAATAGAACATAAATGCATCATAATATAATATAAAAGTATTACAACAGGATATGATTGTTTTAGAGCAGACTAATATCAAAACACATACATAATTGTTTGCTAATCATTTTTATAGAAGTGGGTAATGGGAACATGACAGAAGATGCCTATGATTGGTATCTATAGAAACAGAAGAGACTTAAGTCTCTAAAACAGAAGACACTGTAGTGTCTAAGAACAGAAGACACAGTAGTGTCTAAGTACAGAAGCAGTTGCAGACCCTTCTAGGTATGCCTATTTACCCACAACTAGGACTTGACAGGTTTAAAGCAACACATATCACATTTCAGAATCACATGTAAGAGAAATAATGCATAACGTAGAAATTTATTTCCTTATGCTCAAATTGAATACATTCTTTCACACCCAAACAAACTTAATATGCCTTATGAATTTAAGCATTTGTAACAATGCATCAATAATAACATTAAGTAATTACACATCATATATGTTCACACAAATTCCAAATTCTTAAATATTCATAACTAATTCACATTACTTAAATCCTTTGAATCACATTTGTGTTCATAAGAACACCTTCATTCCATGAACAATTCAAATACTCTAAAATTGGATACATTGATATCAAACATTCCATTCCTTAAGTTATCACCCCATTAACGTTCTAAAACTTATTTAACCTTTAACCAATTAATCCAACATCAAATTAGGTTCATTTCAAACCTTAATTAAGTTCAAATATACCATTGTAAAGTGTCTTAACCTTATGTGATTCAACAATTGCACAAAATTAAACTTTTCTCATTTCAAAGCATTCCCCATGACCATGGGAAGGAGCTAATGTAGCTCCCACGATCGTGGGATGAGTGAACCAAAGGTTCACTATCCAATTGCCTTCAATTTGTTTCCAGAGTTTAACACTTTCATACTAAATTCAATACACCTTAATCATAGTCCATTAATTACACCTCAATTATACCATAATTATGCTTCAATTCCTTATCAAATTCATATTGAGTTTCAATTTAAAATCTTTCATTTGACAGCTCACAAACCATTGTCTTTTATGCTACAAAAGCCAAAACAGAATCTATCATACAAACGTCATTTTCCAAAACTCATTTTATCATAAGCACAACACATATTCTATCCCAATTCAAATATCATAAAATTTGTATTACTACACGCCATCAAGTTTAGAATTCCACGTACATGTTTAACTTAAACCCCTACTTCAATGAATAAGCCAATCTAGCCTTCCAAACAACAAGCACAATTCCAAGATCAAGATGGAAGTAGGATGATCTTGACACCAAGAAGACAACATTATAGAAGATAGCATGATGTGGTAATTTCAAAAAAATATTTGGATTTGGTAATTCAAAAAAACTCAAGCAAAGCACAAGGTTGTAAGATAGGGACAAACTTCTGATGGTGAGAGATGAAGATGGTGAAGAATAAATAGCAGAACAACTTCTGTATTAGCTGAGTTCATTTAGTGCTAGATGTCACAATTGTGCAATGGCACTTGTCACCAATGCATGAAGCCCATTTGCCCTCCATATAAGCTACCAAATTTCATAATTCTATCAGGCCATTTGTCACTTATTTACTAATGCCACATGCCACTCAATGTCTAGGCTTAGTCATCCACACTTTCCATGTATCAACTTGTCTTACCACTTGACATTTTTCCTAGTCCAAATGTACATTTTAGTTCATCAATTTTCCAATTGCAATAATAAATTCCAAGTTACTAATTATAATCTATCAAACCAAAATTCAAGACTTAAGCAATACTCAATCAAATCATAATCATTAACTCCTATGATATATACTTTTATGGACATGTAACGTTCCTACAGGGTGTAATTTGGGGCCTCACATTGAGAGTCAAATGGGTTAGATCACCCAGGACAAGACTGTCAATCTGATCAAACCGAACATGTAGATTATTTAGGTAACACTCCAAGAGCCTAAAACAATCCCTACAGCAATATGTACAATCCGAGATAGAGGAAACACCCCAACGTTTCATAGGGGAATCAAAGAATAACCCTCCACCAAGATTTCAAGCACAGACATCACAACTAAGGACCACAAATATGGGTGAGATAATACTGGGATTTATTCAGGATTTAAAGACAAAACTTTAGCAAAACGAAGCATCCGTACAGAACATGGAAATAAAATTTAAGCAACTGGTCAAATCTATGACAGAGAAACCATAACAAAGTTTACCAAGCACAACTGAAACAAATCAGAGGGAAGGGATAATGGTAATCACCCGATCTAGTGCAAAGAAAGTCTGCAAGGAAAAAGATGAAGAGGTGACCATTGAGGGTCATTCTAAAGGGGTTAATGAACCAACTCTGAATCAATTCAATAACTCCCAACCCTCTATCCCTAACTTTGTGCAAACCAAGAGAAAAGAAATAGAAAATGAGTTAGACTATGTCATTATTTTATTGAAGAAACTCAGAGAAGAGTTTCGTTATGACAAAATCCCTCCACATAGACCAAAGAGTTTATAATTATTGGAAGGGATCTCATCATTTAGAAAGGAACAGAAGAAGTTGGGGAAGCAAGAGTCAAGTAAAGAGAGCTCCAATAAAGTAGCAATACTACCACAAAAGCAAGCTAACCAGGGAATTTTTATATTCCTTGTACTATCTGTAGTGTTAAATTCGATAAGGCTTTTGCAAATTTAGGAGATGGAATTAATTTGATTCCTTACTCTTTAAGCAAGAAGATGGAACTAGATGAATTAATGCCAACCAGGATGTGTAAAAATGGATAATAGATCACCCCACCATCCTAAGGATATTATTAAGGATGTACCAGTTAAAGTAGATAAGTTCATCTTTCTTACTAATTTCACCATCTTGGACATAGAAGAGAATGTAGAAATACCCATTATCTTGGGAAGACCATTTTTAGCCTCCACTTAGTCTCTTATATATATTAATAGTGTCGAGTTAACTCTAAGAGTGTAGGGTGAGAGGGTTTCATTTAAAGTTTCTGATGGTAAAAGAAATCCCTTTAAATTTATGGATCCTATTAAGATAAATGGATCACGTGGAAAAGTTGAGCAGAGTTATACTTACAAGGACTCACCTGAAAAGCCAAAAATTTAAAAGAATAATCAAAAGAAGAAGACGAGGAAGAAAGGTGGTAGAAAGCACAGTCAAGTAGCTTACTTACAAATTATGAAATTTATAGTGACGTTACAATCACATGATTCGTTTGAACCACCATGAGTAAAAGAAGTACTTCTAGCTAGTGATGGTAAATAAAGCCTGCATAGGAGGCAACCCATGATTTTGAAATTTATTTTGTTTATCTTTTGTTTTAGATTAGGTTTTCAATTTTATTCTTGCGTGTTTTTCGATACAAGTTAAAAATCTTGTAGAAATTGAGCATAAGTATGACTTAGGGATAGTTTGTTATATGTTCTAATGATTATATGCACAGATCGTTCCATTATGGATGAAAAATTGAGATTGCACAAATCATAAAGCATATCAAAATTTTTCTACACCTTCATATGCACACTTGGCAATTGAGCGTGCATTTTTGTGAATCACGGTCTTCAAGAAAATGCACAGTTTGATGCACACCTGTGCAGACAAGCGTGGACTTTTGCAATTTACGATCAAAATGACCTAATCTATACCCAACCCTAATTTTTCAATTTTCAACTTATTTTAAATACACCCAAGTAAGTTTTCTTGATACTTTTTGATTTTTATATGTTATTTACTAGGTTTTTATATTATTTGTGGATTTTTGACCAAAAAAGGCTAATTGCGTGATTTTGGGATTGTCAGGAAAGTTTTGCATTTAATTACATTGTGGGTATCTAAAGATCGACTTTAATTTTCACTTAAGTGTTTTTGTTGTTTAATATGAGTTATTACATGCAAATTGGGTATAAATTCAACTTTAATTGCAAAGAATGCGATTTTTTTCTATTTTTGTATTTTAATTACAAAATTTTTGTGTTTAATTAGGTTTAGTAGTTGATTCGAACTTTGATTAAGCACGAGCTTGTGTTTAATTTCATGGGTCTGTGTTCAATTGCTTCAATTTTGCATAATTATGTTTCTCGAACTTTTAATTTCGTGTTAGGTAGAATTGTCTTTTACCAATTAAGTCCTTTAATTTATTAATTATTAAATTTTTAATTCTAGTTTTGGAATTTACTAGTTTTCTAGCCATTTTTTAATCAAATTTGTTTTAGTGTCTAGGTCATTATTTTTTTTAATTTTGAAATATTTTTGTCATCTATTTTTTTAATTAGTTAGTTTTCACAATTAATACATTTCGATCATCATCAAAATTGAGTGTGGGGAAACGTATGCCTTAATGTTTGATAAGTTAATTTCCTCGTACATAATTTTAAACGTTTTAGGCAAACATGCCATGCAAACACTAGGAGGGAGAGACTCTAAGGAAGAGATATCGAAGCGAGTCCTCTACACCAGGCCTGCCCCTAGAGAGGCCACATATGCTTACATTCAACGCCAGAACTCAAGAAGAGCAATTTCAATGTCTTAAGGATAATATATTTGGCATCAATCAGTATATTGATTGGGAGGCCTTGGAGCAGGTTGGGTTAATTGAACTACTGAGAGAGCTGATGGAGGTAGAAGCATGGTCTCGATTTTTCAAATTAATGCCAAACAGGATATTTGTACAAATGGCTAATAAATCACTCAACCATCCTAGGGGTATCATTAAAGATGTACCGGTTAAAGTAGATAATTTCATCTTTCCTAATGATTTCACCATCTTGGACATAGAAGAGGATGTAGATATACACATTATGTTAAGAAGACCATTTTTAGCCACTGCTTGGTCTCTTATAGATATTAATGGAGACAAATTAACTCTAAGAGTGTAGGAAGAGAGGGTTTCATTTAAAGTTTCTGTTGGTAAAAGAAATCCCTTTAAAGTTATGGATGCTATTAAGATAAAAGGATCATGTGAAAAAGTTGAGCAGAGTTATACTCACAAGGACTCACCCGAAAAGCCACAAATTCAAAAGAATAATTGAAAGAAGACGAGGAAGAAAAGGTGGTAGAAAGCATATTCAGGTAGCTTACTTACAGATTATGAAATCTATATTCACGTTACAATCGTATGATTCGTTTGAATCACCATGAGTAAAAGAAGTACGTTGAGCTAGTGATGGTAAACGAAGCACTGCATGGGAGACAACCCATGATTTTAAAATTATTTTGTTTATCTTTTGTTTTAGATTAGGTTTTTAATTTTATTCTTACGTGTTTTTCGATACAAGTTAAAAATCTTGTAGAATTTGAGCATAAGTATGACTTAGGGATAGTTTGTTATGTGTTCTAATGATTATGTGCACAGATCGTTACGTTATAAATGAAAATTTGAGATTGCATAACTTATAAGCATATCAAAATTTTTCTGCACGTCCGAATACACACTCGTGCACCTGAGCATGCACTTTCGCGAATCACAATTTTTGAGAAAATGCACGGTCTGATGCATGTCTGTGCAGACAAGCGTGCACTTTTGAGATTTACGATCAAAATGCCCTGATCTTCATATTTTTCATTCTCTCCTTTTTCCTCTCAACGTCGACAACACACAATCCATACCCATCCCCAAGTTTTCATTGTTCAACCTATTTTAATCACACCCAAGTAAGTTTTCTTCACACTTTTAGATTTTTATATGTTATTTACTAGGTTTTTATGTTATTTATGGATTTTTAACCCAAAAAGGCTAATTACGTGATTTTGGGATTGCTGGGAAAGTTTTGCATTTAATTACAATGTTGGTGTCTAAAGATCAATTTTAATTTTCATTCAAGTGTTTTTATTGTTTAATATGAGTTATTACGTGCAAATTGGGTATAAATTCAAATTTAATTGTATAATAATGCAATTTTTTCTCTTTAAGTGTCTAGGTTATTATTTGATTTAATTTTGAAGTATTTTCTTCATCTAGTATTTTGTAATTAGTTAGTTTTCACAACTAATACATGTCGAGCATCATCAGAGATATCGAGGTGAGTCCTCTACACCAGAACTACCCTTAGAGAGGCCACAAATGCTTACATTCAATGTCGGAGCTCAAGAAAAACAGTGTCAATGTCTCAAGGATAATTTGTTTGGCATCATTCGGTGTATTGATTGGGAGGCCTTGGAGCAGGTTGGGTTAACCGAACTAGTGAGAGAGTTGATGGAGGTAGAACCATGGTCACAATTTTTCGAAATTATGGAACCATCATATAAAGAGCTAACATTAGAAGTCCTTTCCACTTTTTATTTTAAGAAAGGACAGTATAAAGGGGATCGCCCCAATATAGTATAGTTCTGATGATGAGGGAAAGGCATCAGATGAGTATCACACAATATTCCATCGCCATGGAACTGTATGATCAAGATTACGTAGGTACACCATACTACCAAGAATTGCATGTATATTTACCTTGTAGGTAGCCTACATAGTATTCCTAGAGCTAGCTCAACAATGAGGACCATTATAACCCACATATGTCAAATGCTTCCATATTGTGCAGTCCAGCTCTTAGGTACATATATGGTATTCTGAGTCATACATTGAGTGGTCGAGGTGACAACTAAGGTGTAGTTGAGAATATGGATGTTTTTTATCTTTAGAGTGTGATGGAGAGCGTGCCTATAAATTTGGGACATGCTCTTTTCCATTTCATCTAGCTCTAGACTGAGCACAAGATGGTCGGCCCAATTTGTGTTGGACCGTACGTGACAAAGCTAGCATGGGGGTTGGGAATTTTTGATCGGCTACCACCAATGCTAGAGGTGAAAACCATGGAGCCATTAAATTTAACCATAATGTATATGGTTTGTCGACATCGAGGAACTATAGGTTACATGTACCGAATGGTAGGAGAACTCAATGAAGATCCACAATCTCAATCCTCACAATCACATATAAAAGGACGAGCAGTAGAGGAGTCCTATCCAGACTAGAGGACTATAGCTCAGCTAGAGAGATAGCAAGTAGAACTTGCAGTGCACATAAGCTAGCTTGAGACTTCATCAGATCAAATGAGAGAGATGATAGAATTGATAATGAGCCATCTTGGCTTTACTTACCCAATTCCACCAACTCGTGAGGGTGACTCATCTTCAGCTCCTCCAAGTAGCTAGGATCATCATCAAGGGGATTCATGCTCGTCAGATCAGCCATGATCACTTGATGCTTAAGATGTTTTACTTTGTATCTTTTTTTATTTTTCTTTCATGTATGTTTTCAATTTGCTTTTCGTTACTTATTTTTTCCTTTTTAACATTATGATCAATGATACTTTTATTACTATCTTCATTCATATAAATTTTATTTCCTAGTTCGTTTTTTCTTTCTATCCTTTCTTTTATTTTAGTTTTTCAATGGCACATGAAAATTGGATGGATCAAAATCAAGTACTCACTCCAAATCAGGGAAGTACTAAACAACCTACTCACTTGCATATTTAATTATCTATAAACATTAAGGTCAATGTCCAATTATAAGTGTGGTGATGGGTTTAATGAATCTTTAAATGATTTCTTCAAGTTGATTATAATGATGATTATAAGTTTTATTAACTGATATCTTGAATTGGTTGAATCTGTCCATGAATACTATATTTCCTTGTTGAATATCTATTTGAATTGGTGTGCAAAAGGATGATAGTTAAAATGAAACTAGTTTTCTAATTCATATTTTTCATAATTATTGAAATTTACATGTTGAATGGTATTGCATATTATTTACACACATATACACATCTTTTTTGTGAGTTTTTTATCCTAAGAGAAAATCTTCAAAAATTTTAAAGCTCTTGTTATTCTTTCATGTGTATGATATCGTGCATAGTAGGATATTTCTAAAACTTGTTTTATTATGCATGTTGAGACCATATTTGTGAAAATTAGAAACAATAATATGATAAAGGTACTTAGATTTACCAACTTGTTTAAGACTTTTTCTTTGAATATTATCATACCCAAAAATTGACCTTTAGGAATAACCAAGTTGAGACTTAGCCTTTTTCAATGATTAAACCCACATATTAAGCCTTATTCCTACTTTTCTTTGAAGGCTTGTTATTATTTTAAACCTTGAAGGTTATTTGGATTATTTACTTATTGTAACTTGAAATTTGTAAAAGGTCTAATATTTCTTGAATTATGGTACTGAATATTTATTGTGGAAAAGAAAGTATAAAAGAAATAAGGAAAAAATAGAAAAAATAAGTATGTAGTACTATTAGTTTCACAATGAAAGGACCTATGTATATTTGTAAACAAGTCTTGAAATATATTACATAGTAAATTTCCTTTAATTCAACCTTTTTATTATCTCAATCATAGCTTACCTAAGCCCATTACAACCTATACAAAGACCTTTTGATTTTTGTTTCTATTTCGTATATAAGTGGTGGAGATGTGATTTTACTGCAATCCTATGGTAAGAATTTTACTATGCATTGATTAAGAGTTTTGATACTTTTCACCCTAAACACTTGAGCACATTGAGTGGCATCTTGGTAAGGGTGTAAAGAGTTTGATTTCAAAGTGATTGTTGATGTGATTACTATTAATATTACTTAGGAGTTTAATTATATGATAACTTGACTCTAATTGTATGTTAATTTGATTCAATAGGATATAATGATGCATAGTATGAATGGATAGGTTGAAATTGGTGAAGGATTGATGTTGTGAAATTTATAATTTTGATTATGGTTTTGCTTGAGGACAAGCAAAAGCTTAAGTGAGGTGATGTTTGATAGATGAATATTTGACTATATTTTGACACCTATATTTGATTTATTTTTCTTGATATTTGATACTTTTATTATATATTGTACTTAATATGCTTCAAGTGTGTTTATAGGTTATAGCTGCCTCTATGAACCTAAAGGATAAGAAATCGGACAAAAACGAGGCTAAAACTAAAAACAACAACAATCTGGAAGAAATGTATGGTCATGCACTTTTGCATGCCAATGGAATTTTGTGATATCTGGTGTAACTTGATAACTCACGCACACGAGTGTGCATAACCCAAAATTCTAAGTTTTCTTATAAATTCGACATTTTATAGCCAATTGAAGGGGAAGAGTGGTTGGGAACGTCCAGAGGCATTCAAAGGTGATTCCAAAGGTGATTCGGAGTTTAAGGAGTGGAATACGCAGAATTTTTATCGAGATATTCATTAGAACGCAAGATCAAACATCTACATTGTCATAATACACTACAGAGAACTTACAAGGAGAATTACAATTAGAATTATGTTGTTTTCTATATATATGGATATGATTTTGTGTTCGTCCATGTATAGCTAAATTTTCTATTAGTATCTAGGTTAGATGAACCCTAATTGAGTTTAAACAATGATTTGATCAATTTGTGAATGCAATTGCGTTTGTTGATTATAGAGATCCAATTATCTTTTCTTATTACTATCTATTAATATGTTTTTTTTACTTTTAATCTGATTTCATACTTAGCGATTGACAAATCCTAGGTTCAGATAGATCAACGATTGTAACACCCCACTCCCGCAAGACCCGAACCCAACATCGTTGGTGATGTCCGAGCTCGTGACCAGCGGAAGTGGCGTGCTGAGCAGAACGATCAGTAAACAAAATTTTCCACTTCATAAAAATTCAGTCAAGACATTACGATCATACAAATCTGCGGCCAAATGGGGCCCACTAGAAATACAATACATCATTTTATAAAAGAAATTGCGGAATAGACATAATCAAAGACAAAGGACAGACACAACTAATCCCGACCTCTTCAATGAACTCCCGTTTGCCCGACGGGGTGTTCTTCAGATTCCTGAAAAATAGTTGCAAATTTTGGGTGAGTTTTGCGAACTCAGTGAGTAACCATCATCAATGGCTCACCCAGTCATATAACACATAAGACACAGTCATAGCAGTTCACGGTCAACACATTTCTTTTATCATTTAGTCATTTACGTCATGTATATGCAGTGTGCATGTGACTCACTTTTAGTTATTACAGTGTTGTGACCGAGCGCCTTTTAATGTACCGACTGAACTCTGGCCGATCCGCTACAGTAGAGCCCGGCCTCTACCGCCAACACTCTAGGTATGCACTATCTCCTTTCGAGCTCAAGGCTCTTTTCAGTTGAGCGTATAGCTCCAGTCGTTGGCCACTCCGGTC
>JAOTAX010000196.1:24726698-24741317 GCA_025629825.1 Erythroxylum guanchezii
ATATAAAGGTAAGGTCTCCTGCAGTTGCTCAGAAGCTGTTCACGAGCATAAGGTTCCTGACCCGTTAAGGAAGCTCGAAACTTGAGGAAATTGTAGAAAAGCCTTACCCGTGAGTCGGTGAGTACTTTCCACTAAAAATCCCGAGAGATTCGGAGTCGTTTAAAGCTCGAAATCGACATCGGAATCAGAGATGGAACCAAAATCCAAATATTTCGTATTACTTTCGTTTTTGATCATTTCACGAGACCCTGAGGTACGTAATAAAGAACCCACTACGTACTAATAGAACACGCTGCAATGCGTTGCATCTCTTGACGGTTGAAGTTATTTTCCAGGCGAAAATCGACCAATCCATTGTAGGTGCCTTCATCTAAAGCTCGAGTGAGAAGTGGTCGAGCATGTTCAATGCATGCCACAATGCTTAAAAGTATTGTTTACAGGAAAACATGTTGGCTCTAATATACAATAAAATTGCATACCCAATCAACCAAGCAGTCGTCCGCTGAATTTGAAGGATCGACGGGTCTTTTTCCAGTTATGATCTCCAAGAGCATGACTCCGAATGAAAAAACATCAGATTTCTCTGTCAGCTTGCCGCTTGATGCATATTCTGGAGCCAAGTACCTGCCTCAACGCCATGAAATGAAGTCAGTCGGGCAGAGAAATCGCTTCAATTGAAGAACAAATGTGCTGCCTAGAAACATGAAAGTATTACACGACTCTTCTTCCTCTTCTCCACAACCATTCTTAACAAAACTCTTCTTTTAGTTTTATGTATGGGAATATGTATGCACGCACCACGCGTATAACTCGATATATGAGATGATTACTTCAGAAGTGTAGTATAAAGAATCATATTGACACCCAATGTACTGATCCGAAGTTTCAAATTTTGGGGTTTCAAGAGAAGGTTTTGGATCATTTTCTCGAGCTCCTGGCTCTTCTGCTGCCGAAGCCATCTTATGTTCACTCTGTACTTCAAACAAGTGTGTCATTATCCTAAAGATGCCTCAAATTTTGCCTTGGAATTTTATGACATTGGGTTGGCTTCAAATCCAACAAAGTCATAAGCATTAATGCGAGCTTACCCAAATGTCCCCATAACGCGGGTAGACACATGAGTGTAATTATCAGAAGACAGCTTGGCCAATCCAAAATCAGCAACCTGATAATAAAAAAAAAAACATTAGATTTGGAGCACTAAGGAAGGAATGCAAGCTATAGGTTGAAGAACTTGTGACATGGGAAAACGCAGATACCATGGCCTCAAAGTTGAAGTCGAGGAGAATATTAGCAGACTTGATGTCACGATGGATGATCCGAGGATGGCCTACATGCAATTAGTAATCCAATGTAAGCAATATACATTATTCAGAAGTGCTGCTTGTGTCTTTGTATGAGAGAGAGTTCGTTTACAATCTTCGTGAAGGTAAGCAAGTCCCTTGGCGGAACCCAATGCAATACGGAGTCTGGTTGGTCCAATCCAAGACTGAAAGACCCTTTCCTGCGATCGACAAATTATTATTATATAACTCAATTAAAAAATTGAGATTGACAGAAGAAAATTTTCTGAAGCTTAATCGATGCATATGTAATAGAGGCTTCGAACATCTTCTCCTTCATCAAATGAAGGTTTATACTATACTGGCTAAAAATGACCAACATCGTTGGACCTTGTTCATAATTCAAATTACAATGTACTCCAATACATTTTTGTTAAAGATAACACATAATGAACAGAGAAGTGAAATTATTACCATGAAGATGATATTCAAGAGTCTTATTAGGAACAAACTCATAGACCAACATTCGCTGCCCTGAAGCAATACAATAGCCTTCAAGAGACATAAGATATCGATGGTGGACACGGCTAATGATCTCAACTTCTACCTGAAATTCTCTCTCTCCCTGTCCACTCCCTGACTTGAGGCTCTTCACTGCTATCTCTTTTCCATTAGGCAAAACACCCTTGCGCACATAACCAAACCCGCCTTGACCCAACAGATTGGCGTCCGAGAATCCACTTGTAGCTAATGCCAGTTCGTCGTACGAAAACGTGCTTTTGTTGAACCCCAGAGCAATGTTTGGTGATGGAGGTGGCAGTGCTGGACGCGGCGGTCCTGAGTAGGTGGAACTCATATCTCCGCTGTTCATAACTACCGGAACTGGAGACGGTCCACGACGTCCAGGACCTGACCGTGTTGGTGACATCTTGACAACATGATCTGTCAGAGCTGGGGGACTCATGTGCCGATCTGGCTTTGGCGAGTTGTAATATTTCTGACGACCTGCGACTAACCATGAAACAGAATTATCGTAAACTTTATCCTGAAATGATTGTTCGTACCCTAAGTGGAAGCAATATGTTAAATAGCATGTTACGGGACATGGTGCAATTGTAGACTGTTGCTCACATTAAAAAGGTTGCGGTTGCAGTTGTTGACTGCAATTTGAAGTGAATTATGAGCCTAATTGCTTTGTCTTAATCTCAGAATTTATCTATTAATTTTATACCTTTTGGAGGGTAATCTGCGTAGTAAGGAATAGTCTGCTTCTTTCTTCTCTTCTTCTTGCGACATATCACACAAACGATGACCATAATGATCATCAACACCCCGACTACAATTGCCACGCCAATAATGGTATCACGATTATAGATGAGCCACTGCTTCCTGATGATTTTGATGATGAATTAGCGCGGGTAGAATCAGCTGGAGTAGAATTTGATGAAGAAGATGATTTGGGTGCTGATGCAGATGAGGATGAGGAAGTGTCATTATTTCTATTGCCAACGGAAGGCACAGGTGAAGAAGCTGAAGAACCTGAAGGTTAAATCAATCTCAATGATGGGGAACTTGATGGCGCGGTTGGTGAAGCTGGAGATTTTGTACTTTGAGGTGGTGTTGGTGGTGACGATGATGATAAGTTTGATGGTGATGGTGCAGTTGGTAAAGGTGGAGATACTGAATCTGGAGAAGTCAACGAATTTGAAGACATGTTGCTTCGTCTAGATGAATAGCTTTCTGGCGAAAAACAATGCTAATTGTGTCAGAGTCACGTTGGAAACTCCACTTCTGCCCGAACTGCTCAAGGTCTTAGGACCCCCCAAGCAAAAATCAAAGCCATTGAACAAGTCCTGTCATGGCTTGGAATTGATCACTAGTAATACAAAGTTACAGAAACATGGCATGTTTTACTTACTGTTGAGTGGACTAGGAATAAATTCCTGATCTCATTCTCTGTCGATGTTTAAGCCTGGAGTGTCTTGTGGTGCGAAGTGGGAGATGATGCAGAGAGAGCGTTAAAGGATCGCGATGGTGATAAGCGTAAAGGGGAAAGATACTAGGTATTTCAGTGAAAAGAGAAGGAAAAGCATTTCCGTCGTACAGAGCGACCTGTATCCATTCTCTGTGACCTACAAAGAAGGGTCTGCCTCTATCTCAGCTACTCTCTTTTTCTTTCTCCCTCTTTATCTCTTAGATTGAGTTGGTCATTGCTTTTACCATTTCATGGCTGTGCATTCCTATTTTTTTCTACTTAGGTAAATGGCAGCCTCTAGTTATTTTCCTTTCAGAAAATTGTTGACTTCGATAATATCTCGGCCATTAACGCCTGTCATATTCGTAGCTCCCACAGAAGATAGACTGACTTCCAATAATTCAGATGCGGAGATCAAAAAGAGTGTTGAATCCATCATTGTTCTATTTGGTGCTTGCAATTGCTACTCTGCATGAAAAATCATGATGCAGATAATTAGATTTGATTACTATCTTTTTAAAACATTTATGTGTCCAATCAGCAGTTGGGGGAAGATGTAGAATGGTAATCGTATAATTACGCGGTGAACTTTCTGAATTTGATCACAAGAATAAAATAGTTACTATGACTATATTCTAAGAGGATAACAATCTGAAGAGCTCTGTTTCCTGAATGGAGAGGCATGCCTACCAGAAATTTTAACGACAGAAAAATCATGAATGGCTACTCTTCTTTTGACTCGTCAGAAAGTGATATGGACTGAAATGTTCAATCTAGACTTGCATACCCGAAGTAGAATTGTTTTGGTCTGGTGTGGAGCTTCTTCTCATTTTTTTTCACGTCAAATTAAATTTTAAATTTGTAAAAAATTATTGGTTCCAGATTTTGGTAATGATTTGAGATAAACTGAATGATTTCGGCGGTTTATACTTATCTCTACCGCCGCAGGTTCTGCATATTCCTGCCTGATGCCAGTTAAATATTCTTCTGACGAATGCACCGGGCTTTTGATCACAACTCTTAATCTGCAATGACTAAAAGCAAATCATAAAAAGGTTCAAACCAGAATAGAAATCATCTAAACGTCTATCATAACTTGACAGTAGACTTATATTACTAGTAACTACTGAAATTTGATTAGATAATAATGGATGAGATAGTTGCAAATCACAAGAACTATCGGTCTCGGTTCCTACTGGATGTGGTTAATAAACTGTTTCCATTTTCATCTTAAGTGACTTTGTGTCGTTACCAAACCTAGGAGGTACTTGAATCGGGCTATCCCCTCCTGGTGCCGAAAACAAGCAGCTTGTGTTGATCTGATGCCCGAGCCCCGGAACAGAAGAGCAATGGAGACCATCTTCATGCGAAATTACAAACTGATAGTACTTTAAGGGCCAAAATTCCCAGAAACGCCGCACACAAATCAAGCTTAGATCCCAGACTTCCCACTTGGAACTGGTTAATCCGTACATTCATGAACGATGGTTATAATATCCATGAAGAAACCAAGAACATCATGCATGTATATAGTAGCAATCAAGAAGATCAAGCATATATAGTTACCATATAAAAAGAATCATTCAAATATTAAAAGTTTAAGACCTAAAGCTAGAGTTCCAAGTCTGAACCCTGAACATCTCATGACAAATGTCAAATTTTATAGCTAGTAAGTTGCGAAAAAAAGAACACCACTGCGATTTCGGATGCTTATATCTCCACAAGACTATTCACATAATGGACCACTCTAGAAGAGTAATCAAGTTCAGCAGTTAAAACTGTGGTAGCCTGAGTTTTCATGTCAACTGAAACTAGTCTTTTCCCCGATCGAATCAACACCAGATTTCCGCCTACAAACATGACATTACTACCTTGATCAAGCAATGGACTCGTCAAAGTTATTTCCACTTTCATATTCCACGATTTTTGTTTGCTATGCATTTGCATTGTGTTTGTGAAAGAATTACACAGCTCCACAGCAGTCAATTTTGAACCGTGTAATGAAGCAGAATAAAGCTTTCCATTCACCTCACCCAAAGCACCAAGGGCATAGCCATATAGGAGCCTTGTCCGTTCGTTTTTAAGATCAAAAGCAACAATCCCACTACAGCGAGAGAGCCAATAAATAATGCCACCAACATGAACACCTGAAGTTGGCACCATTTCCCGGTTACCAAAAATAATTTCAGGTGAAATTCTCCAAGATCCTTCCTCAGAAGAGTATATCTCAAATTCATAGCCATCAAGCTCAGAAGGGAAAGCACAAATCAGCTTGTATTCAGCCACGAAACTTAGCACTGAAGGCTCAAACACAAGCACAAGAGCAGGGTTTGATCCATGATCGGCATTAGGTTTTGGGAGTTTCTTCCACTTCCGGGTAACAGGATTGCAAATATAATAGGCCTTGGATTCAGTGCAACCCTGGCAGCAAAGCAACCCATTAGAAGAACACCTGATATCAACTGGTTCTGGTAAAAATGTTAATGAAGGGTCAGGCAGCCCGTATGCAGCCGGGTCCAGAGAGATGAATGAAGGAAGCTGGGAAGATTTGTTTTGACAAAAGAAGCCAGATATGTCATGAAAAGCATTTGACTGAGTATGAGCAAAAAAAGGACTCGAGATTTGAAGTTTCCAGTCTCGACAGACACTGGTGCACCGGCAAAGAGATTTGGCAGGAAGGAAAGGAAGGGCATTCACTCTAATAACATCTTTCAGATCCATGTATATCTTATTATTTCTGCTTTCCATTGAATTACAAGGTTTCTTTCCTTGATCCATTGAATTGGATACAGAAATACAACTGCAATATCAATTCCAAACAATATAAACAGAGTCAATATCATTGTTTCAATACCTCATGAAATTCCAGATAGTATCGACACAATCAAGTATGATTATTTCAATACCATTCAATTCCAAACAGCGTAACCACAATCAATATTATCGTGTCAAGTTTCTAGAAATACTATAGATACTGTGAAAAAATCTAACCCTAAAAGATTAGAAGAACTCCGAGCAACAACTCGATTAACCCCTTCAATATATAAAGCACGGTGATGTTAATCCACAAAAGAAAGAAAACTTTAATTATCATCATTCAGACAAAAATTCTGGCCACTTAGAAAAATCCCAGTGGCGACTAAGACAATATTCGCCATTCAGAAAAAAGTTACAGAATTTCTTCGAACAGACACAATCTTTGTCATCATTAGACTCTCCATAATAAAAACATATTCCGGCAATTGAAAGGCAGTAACTATTCGGGTTCCAGAAGGGCACCTAAGTTTTCTTTGTTTTCCCCAAAAGAATTTCTTGGCAGCCAAACACTCTATAACACGAAACGGGAAAATCCAAAAGAAAAGAGCAACTGCAATGATGATCAAAATAAAAGGGCCACTAGAGAGAGAGTGGGAGAGAGAGCAAAATCACAATTAACTTCATTATTAAGATTAATGATTTGAATCGTATGAACCGCGCTGTAACAAACACACATAAAAGAAATTGTGGGAGAGAGAACACTTACCTCAGGAAAATGCAGAGAGAAACGAGTCTGGCTCAAGTTCGGCCCTTTTTGAGTCAAGGTACGTATATGTATCTACGTACTAACTTGGAGGAGCCGGGACCCGGCTTTTGGATACGGTTCGTATCCTGTATTCCTGTGTCCCTTTTTTTTTCTCTTAATTTTAAATTTCTTAATAACAGAAAATTCAAATTTTACTGGATGATACATATTTTTTTAAGAAAAATATATGTAATAACTAATGTTATGAATACCATGTTGGGATTAAATTTGATTATAGTATAGTATTGTACTGATACCAGTTAATATCAAATACTATTTTAAATATTTTTAATTTATAAAATAGTTCATGAATTCTTTTAAAATTACAAAATAGTCCCTTTATATATTGTAATACATAGGTACCGTTTCATATATTTTTAATTTATAAAATAGTAACTAAAATTTTTTAAAATTTCAAAATAGTCCCTCTATATATTGTACTATATAATTTATAATTTCACATCAACCTTGTTTCAGAAGTTATAATAATAGAAATTTAAAATAACAAAAATCTTTTAATTTCTATTAATATTACTTTTCAAATATTTGACATATGAATAAAAATCACAATTAATATAAAAAAGATTATACAAATATAAAATCAAGGAAAATACAAAGTACTTAAAATGTTACAAATTTATCATATAATAAATAATATTACATCAAAACATCAAATAAAAAAAAATATATATATATATAACTCTTTAAGTGAGTTTGTGTCGAAGAAACAACTAACTAGAAATAAAACTTGAAACAAAAACATTTACAGTTATATTTATATTACATATATATAATTTAACATATACATCAAATGTAAGTAAAAATAAAAGAAGAGGATAAATAAAAACCTGAAACTTTATTCAATTGAACATTCACTCAAATCGTATTGACCACAATTCTCATTGAATACAAAATCCTCACCAATGAGAGGAGTCACATCATCTCCATCATTTAAATTCAATGCACCAAATGACATGGTAATATTTCTCGTCCAAGATTAACTTTCAAGTCACTTTTATCTATCAAACTTGGTTCCTTAGAAACCCAATCCACTAAAGGATTAATATGGTCAAGGTAAATTGGATCTAAAGAACTACTTGTTCTATTAAGAGACTTAGTAAGCAAACAAAGTTAAATCATTAAGAAATTACAAGAAATTAGATTCAAATTAACAATGATAATAACATACCTTTTCCAAAGCTTTAAGTTAGATCGAACAAAGACCAAGTCGTTCAATCTTTTGTATTCTAATGTATTCCTTTTTTTTTTAATAGATGAATTCAAATGTGCGCCAATTCTTTTCACACCCTGTTAAACTCACACATTGACTCGAAATTTGAATTGTAAATCTTTGCAATTCTGGAACACTGGTTTTGAATTGCAGAATTGTTCCCACCAAGTAATTTTAAGACAACTAAAGTAATATTATAAACAAAATAAACTAATGATTAATTTTCAACAAGCAACAAAGGTGAATGAATACACACACACACACACACACACACACCTGGATTAAGCTTGTGTCTTTGATGAATAGCAATGAGCATCCCAAGATCACCAGAAGCTTCCTTATAAACTTTTATTTTTGAGCTTAGGAGATTTTGCATCATCTCATAGGTAATAATCGTTGTAATAGTTAATAACATTCTCCTATTAACTTCAGTTTTCTTTGTAAAATTTGGTCTAAAATAAACACTAGGATTTAAAAACACCTCAGCTGTAAACAACAGAGAGTAAAGTTGTCTTTCTCATTTCTTATTGATGATTACAAGATAAGGTGTATACAAAGAAGACCTATTTTTTAAATTGGCCTTGATTTCTTCCTTGACTCTCTCCATGACATCATAAAAAAACCTATTATTGCCTTCTCATCATTATCAGCTAGATGAAATACTCTCACCCAGATGAAATACTCTTACCAAAGACTCACAACTCGAATTACAAATTGACACTAGGACCAAAATCTATGATCTTCAAATATAATTCTAGAAACCTCAGCTCTAACATTAGACCTGACATATTATGATGTGACCAATTTATCACTTGTAAATATTTGTCTCAACTCTTTATTCATGAGAACAAAATAATGAAGTGATAAGAAATTAGTTGCCAACCTTGTTATAGCAGGATGACACAAATTCTTACCATTAGTAAAATCCTTCCTCGACAAATTTATGACTCATGCATGATTATAAATAAACTTGGTCAATTTCTTTGCTTTTTGCACAGTCTCATCAATGATAGGAAAATATCTAACATCTCTTATATTTTCCAACATAAGGTCAATGTAATATATTGCACAAGGAGTCCAATAAAAAGAATTATAGCTACTTTGCAATCTTTTTCCAGTTGTTTTGTAAATAGATTCATTGTCAGTAATGAATTTAATAATATTTTTTAGCCCAACTTCATTCACAATTTCATTAAATATTTGAAACAAATTATCAACATTTCTAACAAGGTTAGATGCATCAATATACTTCAAAAACATTGTCCCCTTAGCAGAATAAACTAAAAAATTGTTAATGGATTTGTTTCTTCTATTTGACCATCCATCACACATGATTGAACATCTATAACTTGCCTAAGTCATTCTTCTTTCATCCAAATAACTTTTTATTTCATAAACAGAGCTATATAGAAATTTACCTCTACAATCATCAATTAGAGGGGCCTTATATCCTAGACTGTAAGAGGCAATGCATCCACTATAGGCTAGTAATAATAAGACTGGGCAACAAAAAAATAATACACCTGAATCATACTACCATCTAGCCGCTATTATGTCCACATTCTTAGCCGCTTTTTTAGATTATAAGGCATTACAGATTAAAGGCTGAACTCTAGAAGTTGTTCATGGTGAAAAAAATTTAGACATATGTCATCTTCTTCTCTTCACATCATACGCAACATTCCTTTCTTGTTAGATATGAATACCACCACCTTCAACATCCCCATTATCATCCTAACCTTCAGAAAAAGGAACTTCTAAAACCAATTTCATAGTTTAACCTTTGTTTTCTATCTTTTTCATGTTGATACTCTTCAAGTAAAGTTTTCATTTGTCATTTCACGTCATGACTCACTTTTTTACAAGGCTCTACTTCACCTTTGATCTCAGTTAAATGCTTCTTTAATCTAGTGATTCTCCTACCTTCAAATGCTTGTTACAATAAACATAAATGATATAATTCTTTATTCCAGTGACCAATTTAACACGAGTCTAAGCTGGATGATCAAATCTTCCTGAAACCACTAAATTATCAATAGTACTTAAACTCCCCTTTATTCATCTAAAAAAATAAATGAAGATATGTGTCAAAGTTAAATTAATCAATTTATATTCCAAAAATTGAAAATTGAAAATTTATAGTTATGTAATGATATTATATTCAAAAATAGAAATTTTGAATATAATATCATTACATAACTATAAAAATTCAATATTCAATTATAAGAATATCCAGATTCGAAATAGACTTTATCTTACATTTTTATTTATAATCACATACATTGCAAAAATGACTTTTCTTTATGATAATACACATCGCAAAAATGATATAAACACTTACAATTTCACATTATGTTAAGTAATGAGTATTCTCTTATAAATTTGCATACTATTTTCTACTATGTATTTAACTATCCATAACATAAGATGATGAATTTGTATTTGCTAGCCATAAGATATGATTAATATTTATAATATTATTTCCTAATGACATCAATGAACAGTATAAAAATGCTAGCATTTAATTTTCTTAACTTAATTACATATATTAAAGAATTAATTATATATTAAATTTTATATTGAAATGCTTAATCATATGTTAAATACCTTTTATATACAAACTAATTAGTGAATTGTATGTTTCATATAATTAATTAACCAAAAACAATTTGATGAATTAATTTTCATCTCATTTTTATGATTATTAAAACAATAAATAATATGATATATTCTTGAATTATACACAATTCACAATGCCTAAATATTTTTCTATAATTCGTACACAATATTATTTTGATCTCATTTTTTCATGAATTCACAATGCTTAAATACTATTGAATTATACATAATTCACGTAGCCAATTCCTTTAATTCTTCCATATTGTAAACCCTAAATACTTTGACACATAAAAGATAATACAAACTACAAGTAATTCACATGTAAATTTACAAACTCTTAATGTGCTTGAAGAAACTTATAACCCATGACAAAAATATTGATAACAGACATACTATTTAATAAACAAAATATAATGTTACACATGTTTATGAATGGAATATAAGTGATATGTCTAGATATAACATGTTAAACACATTACAACAACAAATACTTAAAGAACATATATAAGGACTTTCAACCATGTTATAGTTGATTTATTAATAGCTAGATTTTTAGAGCAATTATAGGGATGGTGATATTACCACCTAATTAGGTATAAAGGTATGAGATATTAAAGACGATTAGGATATATGAAGAAGGAGAAACCATATTAGATGAAAATAATGTACCTATACAAATGTGATGTCCCAACACTAATACTAGCAATATTCTTACATTTTTTAGGTGATCCATCTCATTTAAAAGATATGAATGTAGAATTATTATCAAATTTAAGATGTAAAAGTTTTCAATTTTTTTTAATATAATGATACTTTCTTAATATTGAATAATAATTCAAAGATAATATTATTATGAGTCAACCAATTTTGTTTAGATTGTTTCCTTTATTTAGCTATTCAAACTTTTGAATTTTTGATTTGTTTGATTAATCTTCACCGAGATATTTGCTCAAGTTTGTTTTTCCATTGCCTATATTAGTGTAACATATACACTCGACTATTAATAAACTATCTCTTGCGTTATCTATTCTTTTGCTCTTTCACGTTTTCGTTTAGCCAACAAGTTTAGTATCAAAGCATCACCAACATGACAGACAACGAGGGCACTAAATTGGTCAAGCTTAAGAGTGAGATGGTGCCAAAGCTTCTTTTGGTAGAGATCAGGGAGAGAGTTGTACTAGTCAGCCAACTTTGGGTTCGTGTTTCTTAGTCTGTGTATATTGCAGAAAGGCTGTTAGTGGAGGACATTTAGATCATATGTGAACCAAATGCTTATGGAAATCCATGATTTATTTTAGAAGCACCTTCAAATGTTGGTTATTGGGTTCCACAAGACACACAACTGATTCTTTATTGCAAACCTGCAGCTACACCCGTGAATATCAATGAAAAGTTATAACTTCAAGATGGAGCAGAAATGATAGATGCTGGAAGGTTCAGAAGCCTAGTTGGATGCTTAATCTATTTAATGCATACCAAACCTAATATTGCATTTTCTGTTGGTGTTATTTATAGTTTATGCAAGAACCTTCAAAGGTTCATTATGGAGCAGTAAAGCAGGCAGTGATTGGTCAAGTTCGTTGGATGATACACGAAGTGTTTCAGCTAATGATTTCACTTTAGGATTAGGAGTGATCACTTCAAAGAAAAAAGCAACAATGGGATTATCAACTTAAGAAACTAAGTAGGTGGTAGCAACTTCAGTAACTTGTCAAGTAATTTGGTTAAGAAGAATGTTAGTTGAACATCAACTAAAACAAGAACGACCAACAGAGATATTTTGTGACAACAAATCGATGATCTCCATGACAAAGAATCCACCGTTTCACAGTAAAACAAAGCATATAAAGCTATGCCACCACTTTATTTGTGATCTCATAGCAAAAAAGGAGATAAACTTGGAGTATTGTAGCACAAAAGAGCAACTGATGAATATACTCACAAAGGCTTTATCAAAGGAGAAATTATGCTATTCCAGAACCCAACTTGGCATTTGGGACTTTGAATTAAGGGGGAGTATTGAAGAATAATTCACAAATAATATTTTTATGAGTCAACCAAGTGTGTTTAGGTTGTTTAGATTGTTTCCTTTATTTTAGCTATTCAAACTTTTGAATTTTTTATTTGTTTAGTTAATCTTTACCAAGATATTTGCTCAAGTCTATTTTTCCATTGCCTATATATTTAGGTCCTTAGTGTCAGTGTAACATATACACTCAACTATCAATAAACTTTCTCTTGCATTATCTCTTTTTTTGCTTTTTCACATTTCCGTTTAGCCAACATTTAACATTAGTAGTGTTTACAGAAGATTCAAACTAACTTTTTTGGAATGAAAAGTTCCTTGTCGGACATCCCCCTCTAGTAAAAAGAAAAAAGTTAAAAAATAAGATTAGGGAAAATTATATTGATTATAATCTATAATAAATTATCATATGGAGAATTAATTAATTGCACTCAAAAGGAAGGTTAAAAATTATGTTAACATAAATTTTGTCTAAGGGCAGGTTAATGGAGAAACATAAGTTAGATGTGTATTTGTTATCTTATCCACTTCCGCAAGACTTGGAATTTCAGAGAAAACCAAGCTTGAAAAATGTTGCAATGGAAAAGGTTAAACAATTTCTTTTGGTACATTTTTGATCCTTCATAAGTGGGAAGTACATATATATATATATAATATACTCGATATAACATGGTTTTGCTATCTTTAATTATACACGCAATCTACCGAAATACCATACAAGTGCTTTGTTGTGTAATTTCTTTTATATGAAACAATGTATGTTCCTAATTATTTATCTTTAGGCCAAAAGTGATTTTAAACCTTAACGTTTACACTGGAATTTAAGTTGAACCTTAATGTTTTGAGATGTTGAAGTTAAACCCTAATGTTTACAAAATATTCAAAACAAACTCGATGAAGACAAAAAATATGACTGATAAATGCCAAGTCATATACAACATGACTTTTTTAAATTATACATATTAGTAAGACCCACATCTTATTGTTGGGACATTTCACATCTATGTATAAAACTGACTTTTTTTGTACTAATTATATAACTTAGGCACCCGTAAAATCTACACTTGTTAATTAAAGACCCATAAATGACACCTTCAATCTCGACTGCTATATTTTTCTAATACAGGCCATGCTATAACCAATAAACAACAATGTCAAATTCTCCCAATAAATATAACCATCAATAACAACACGGAAGTAACCATCAATCAATAAGAAATAAGTATCAAATTCTTACAAGACATGTGATGGACATGCAAAGAATTAACGAACATACATTTGATAAATAATGACAAAACATTTATATTAAAAATGCAAAAAAGTAGGGATATGATAACGAACTAGAACAATATATTGGATCTGAAAATTGATTTTTATCATTACAATGTCTTGTGTCTACTTCTTCTCTTAGGTTTGGTTATTCTCATTTATGTAGAGTAAAACTTTCACTTCTTTCATTTTATATCTGTTCCTAAATTCAAAAGTTAGTAATCTAGCATACACTTCCAGCTTACTTTGTTAAACACTTCTATTTGAAGACTAATTACAAGAAATAAACAACCTTAAACAATAGAAATATGAATGACATTAGACATGCATATCCGAGAGTCCTATAAACACAAAAGTTATACTTTATTCATAGGTAAAACAACAAAAAACTAAATAAATAGCCTAAATTTTGGATTAATTACCTATTTAAACCATAAAACTCTAACTCCTCTAAGCAAACCATAACTAGAGGCTTGTTAAAATTGAATGAAATTGTTAGTGGGTTAATAAGGGGGCAATGAAATCAAAAATAAAGGGAAAAATTAAAGAATAATCATAAAAATAGGGGATGAAGACAAAGATGAGTGTTTGCTTTTAGGGATTTGGTAGGTTCAAGATTTCTTCATATGGTGTTGGGGTTATTAAGGGGGGGGG
>JAOTAX010000196.1:24741417-24752762 GCA_025629825.1 Erythroxylum guanchezii
GGGATGAAATCGAAATATCCTTGGGGTTATTAGGGGGGGGGGGGAATGAAATCGAAATATCCTTATTATATATATATAAATAATTAATTAATAGGTAAAATGTTAAAAAGACAATTTTAATTGGTATGTAACACACCAGCTGCTAGGTTTGCATTTGAACTTATCTTGCATGCCATAGGTTCAAAAATGACAGGGGATTCATATTCAATTAACAAAAACGCGATAGAGTGACCCATTATGGGGCAAAATGTTCCATTTAATAAACATCAAGAGGTGAATTGGTGCGTCAGAGGCCTTTTTAAACTTTTTTTTATCAAACATTAGGGGATAAATTATACCTTGACAAACAGTGCATTTGAACCTCAACATTTACATGAGAATATAATTTGAACTCTAATGTTTTGAAGTGTTCAATTTAAACCTTAATGTTTCTAAAACATATAAAATTGGCCTTAAGTAGATGGAAACTTTTGACGGTGTTAACTTTTCATTAGTTAAATGCCATGCTAATGTTGATATGACACTTTCCCACAGTGACGTGTATGCGACATGGCATGGTGAGCTCCAATAGTAAATTTTTAATAATAAAATTATAAATTATTTAATTAGAATAATTAATTTATAATTACATAATGCATATGTTTTGAACAAACCTAAGTACCAAAACCAAAAATCTAAAAAACGTAATAGAATCCAATCCTTTGATTATCACCCACCCATTTCTTTGTTTTCTCCACCTCTTGACTCTTCCCCACCTAGACTCTCCTCTCATCTCTTTGTTTTTATTTTGTTCACTTCCACCATTTTTCTATATCTTTTTCTTCAGCTTCTTATATTATTTAATTCGACAAGCCAACCAAAAATCGATATTTGATCTCACTTTTCTACATTAATTATCTATTTTAATTTCCATTTATTCAATTTGTTTTTTCCTCTTCACCATAATGCCACTTTTGATCCCAACTGTTGATTACACACATTTCTAGGTTAAGGTCTAGATTCCACTGGTCGCTTCAGCTAATCCCTTGACCCTTAATAGGTTTTCAATCTCTTTCCCTATTTGTAAATTTGCCTCCAAGTTTTGGTTCCAATTGTGAATATTTTTCTGGCATTGTTTTTATTTGATTTTGAAGTTTCAATTTGTTCATAGCTTCCTCATTTTGATAAATTGGCTTAGGAATTTTCTTCCTTGCGTTATTGCCTCATTAAATTTCCATTTTTAACTTATACAAGAAGTTATAAGCATTCCACTAGTGAAGATGTTAAGATTGAGAGTTGTACCTCATCAACACGCTCACTTGCCTATCTATACCTTTATACCCCCTAGGGAAGTGTGATTTCGATATTTGTTGCATTCCAATAAGAATAGTTTTGTCAATTCACATTTGTAAAATATCATATAATATAATCCTCATTTAGGCGGCAACCAGTGTTTGGGATATCGTTTTGTACCGGTTGGTACCAATCAAAAGGTACCATACAGTATTACCTACTTCGGTACTGGCTTTGGGTACTAGCTAATACTGGTAGTTTCGTTTGATACTGGCCATTATTTAAAATACCAGTTAATACCAGTCGGTACTGTGAATTTTGACAAATGCAGGAACTAAATTGCAATAATTTTTTAAATAACCCCTTAACCAGCAGGTGCCCGCTCTCTCTCACTCTCACTCTCATTTTTTTTCTCTCCCTCTCACTCAACACTGTTCTACTTCTCACTCGTTCCTCTCACTATTGCTGTCGACATCTAGCCACCATCACGACACCACTAGCTTACCACCCTCTCTACTGTTCCACCCTACTTATACCTCCTCCCTCTGCCTACTACTCTCTACCTCTCCCTCCTCTCCACCAACTGCTCAGCTGCTCTCCTCGCTCTCCTCCACTAGTCTATGATCTACCACCATCGCTGTCGACCCAAATGTGAAACCAGATTTTTCAAATCTGATTTTGCCTCGACTTGACCTAAAAACTAACTCGATCCACACATCAAATTGAAAACTTTGATTTTTTTGGGTGTGTTTTTAATTAATTTTTTTTGGATATTGAATTGAATTGTGAATGGTTGAAATTGTTGGAATGGTTAGAGTTGTGAGATTTGAGAAATTTAGTTTAAATTTTAAAAGGTAGAAATATTTGATGATGGTTAAATCCAACTGCAATGTAAGGAATTTCTTAATCTAATAAAATGAAATGCAAAAATTTTCTTCATATGATGATGCACATCAATTAATGTGATGTAGGTATAAAACTAGTAAAGAACAACCAAACATATTTAACCAAATTGCCCATCTTATATAATTTAGTAACTCACATAATATACGGTTGTAAATGTGTCCTCTTTTTAGTCAATTATATAGATAGCATTAAAATATGTGCAGGAAAAAGTTTTTAAACATTCTTGAAACTTACAAGATACCCATTATCAAATACTTTTTAGTAGAAATTGCTTTTTTTGTTTAGTAATTTATTTATATTTTGTCTTTGTGTTTGCAAGGTAACTGATGACAACTTATCTTAAGTTATAAATGACAATGATGATATTGTTAAAAGTCTTCATATGATAGATCATTTACATATTTATGTATAGAAGTCTATTTCTAATTAAGTATTTAACCTTTTTTTTACTTTTCCTTAAAATTTTACATGTTAGTAATTTTTTATCTTTATCTCTTCGACATCTTATATTTATTTGTGAGGTTTAATTACTTATGTTACTTTTAGTTATTCATATTAAAGTAGATATTTTTTAACTCTCACTTTTAATATTAATAATTTTACAATGCTATTTATATAAGTAATAGAAAATATTTAAAAACTAAGATATAAGAAAACATTGTTTCTCTTTATATGGGACTCTAAAAGTTTTATATAGCCAACTTTTTCGTGTTTTGATGGTCAATATGTTGAATACTTGAATTGTTAGTTTTTGACTTATTGGTGAATTGTGTTGGATCAAATTGAATTATGTATGATGTAATAATACAAAATGAGTTATATTATATAAGATGGACATGCATATTGTGTAATTGTGTATATTGAATACTTAAATTATTGGTTTTGACTTATGGTGAATTATGTTGGATGAAATTGCATTATGTATGATGTAATCGTACAAAATGAGTTACATTATATAAGATGGACATGTGTATTGTGTAATGAAATTATGTGTTCTTTATTTTGATATATGTCTTCATTTAGTTTTACAGAAAAATGGAAGGAAGTTCAAGTACTCTTGAATATTTAACCGCTTTAGGGGGATAAAACAATCTAGCTTGGGCTCATGCTGTATTGGTCCCTGTATGAAGAATCATACTATTTACTGGTTTTGTAACAAGCATTTGAAAGGTGGAGGAATCATCCGATTAAAGAAGCATTTAGTTAGGGTTAAAGGAGATGAGAAACCCTGTAAAAAAGTATGATGTGAAGTATCAAATGAAAGCTTTTCTTGAAGAATATTAACATGGGAAAGATAGAAAGAGAGAGATCAAATTATGAAATTGGCAGTGGAAGTTTGATTGCTGGTGTTTATGATAATAGTGGAAATGTTGAAAGTGGTAGTAGTAGTGGTCATTCCTAACAAGAAGTGAATGTTGCATTTGGACCTAATGTTAGGAAAAGAAGAAGGCAGATGGCTATTTTTTTTTGTACCGCGAACAACTCCTGAAGCCCATCTTTCAATTTTTAGTGCCATGTAATCAAGAGATGCGGCTTATAATGTAGATATGGCAATGACTAGATGGTAGTATGATACAGATGTATCATTCAATGCTTCATAATCTTACTATTATTAGCCTATAGTGGATGCTATAGCCTCTTATGGTTCGGGATATAAAACTCTTTCTATTGATAACTATAGAGGTAAACTTTTGAGTTGCTTAGTCTCTGAAATTAAAAGTTATTTGGAAGAAAGAATAATGGATTGGGCTACTTACGGGTGTTCAATCATGTGTGATGGTTAGATAAATAAGAATTCTAATACTTTATTTGAGATATTCAATGAAGTTGTGAATGAAGTAGGGCAAACAAATATTGTTCAGTTCATTACTGACAATGATTCCACTTATAAAGTGGTGGGAAGAAAGTTACAAAACAAGTATAATTCTTTTTTCTTGACTCCTTGTGTTGCATATTGCATTGACTTAATGTTAAAAAATATTGGGGATACTAGATATTTTTCCTATTGTTGATGAGACTATACAGAAAGCCAAAAAGGTGACCAAGTTTATCTACAATCATGCATAGGTCTTAAACTTAATGATAACGGATTTTAATACTGGTAGGAATTTGTGTCGTCCTCCTATTACAAGATTTGCAACAAATTTTTTATCACTTCAGAGTTTTATTATGATAAAGAAAGAGTTGACACAGGTGTTTACAAGTGATAAGTGAGTTGCATCTCTGCATGCTAGGTTTAATGCTGGATTGGAGGTTTTGAGAATTAGAATTATACTTGAAGATAATGAATTTTGGCCCCAATGCTAATTTGTTATTCAAGTTTGTGAATCTTTGGTGAGGGTGCTTTGTTTGGCTGATAGTGATGAAAAGGCAACAATAAATAAAATTCCAAGTTTTTGTTTCTTCTCTTCTTTTAATTTTACTTATATTTGATATATATGTTAAATTCTATATGTGCAATGTTATTGTAAGTGTTTTTGTTTCATGTTTCACTTCTACTTGATTGTTTTCTCATCACGAACTCTTATTGTAAATTGTAATAGTTAGAGAGTTAAGGATATTTATTGTTATTTTTATTTAATGTTTTGATGTAATTATTATTTATTTTACGATGATATTGTAATCTTTTAAATACTTTGTATTATTCTTAATTTCATATTTGTATTATGATTATCTTTTTTTTCATATTAATTGTAGTTATTATTTATAGGTGAAACATCTGAAAATTAATATTAATAAAAATAATTTTTTGTTATTTTAAATTTATATTATTATGATTTTTGGAGACAAGATTGATGTAAAATTATAAAATATATAACACAATATACTGATGGACTATTTTCTAATTTTAAAATTTTTTTGACTCTATTTCATAAATTTAACAAATTGCCCAAAACGGTACCCAGTATTGACCGATACCTGTAACAGTATAGTATCGTACTAAAACTTAATCCAGTACTAGGCCAGTATGGTTTTCGTACCAATGGTGGCAACCTTATCCTATGTAATAAAGAATTGGAGAACGTAAATGGTTCGGTTAAGAATTGAAAAATAATTGTAAATATTTTTGATTTGGGTTTCACTTCTAGTTAGTTATTCAGCACAAACTATTATTGTAAATTGTAATAGTTAGAGATTCATGAATACTTATTTATTCTTTTTATTTGATATTTTGATGTAATTATTATTTATTATATGTTGAAATTGTAAAATTTTAAGTACTTTGTATTGTCATTAATTTTTATGTTTGTATGATGATTAAATAATCTTTTTTCATATTAATTGTGACTATTATTTATATGTGAAATATGTGAAAAATAATAGTAATAAAAATAAAAAGATTGTTTTTATTTTAATTTTCTATTATTATTATGATTTTTGGAGACATAGTTGATGTAAAATTATATATTATACAGTACAAAATATTGAGGGAGTATATTGTAATTTTAAAAAATTTAGGGGCTACTTTATAAATTTAAAAATTACATAAAACAATATTCAATATTAACCGATACTGGTATAGCATTATACACAAACCAAATCTGATACTGATATTAGTACGATATTTATAACATTGCTAAAAAGAGATATATCAATATGATAATAGGCATAGATGAAAAAAATTTACCTTCAATGATTGCCAAAGACATGATCGCTAACTTGTTAGATAACAAAAGTGGGAAAGTTAAAAGCTCATATAATGAAAAAGGTGTAGGCTGTGAAAAACATGAAGAAGATGGGAGGTGGGTTCTAAAGGATGGGTCATTCAATCAACAATAGAAAAAGAAAAAAAAAGGATAAAATAGGCACCAAACTAAAGTGCAAAGAAGGGTCATGAAGTGATTATGAAGGGAGAGAAAGTGAGCTTGGATGATTTGTTGTCCAACAAGTCTTGCTTTTCTAATATACAACTTGAGTCTTGCTTTTCTACTACCATATTGTTCTATTTAAAGGTCTAGCATTGGGAGATTGTTCGTCATTGCTAAGGGTGGTATCGAAGATGTAAACAAAATTTAGGTTGTCGATGTAGTTAGGAATGTACTCATGAAGGTAGTGGCAAGGGAGGTATTAACAAATGGTGGTAAAAATTTGTTGGTTATGAAATTAGGTGTAAGAATTTTATTAAGGAAAAAAATAGCTAGTTATAATATTTTATTAAATAAAAATAATAAAGAAAATTTTTTATTAGTAATAATTTTATTAAATATAATATTAAAAATTTTAAATATATAATTAGGTCCTACTGTGCCACATGGTGCACATGTGGCACTATGGGCCCATTTTAAAAATAAAATATTATTATTTTTGCCATATCAATAGTGACGTGACAGATGACTAATGTTGTCAATTCTTTATTATAATTTAAATTTGAATGTTTGTAAAATGTTAGAGTTTAATTTGAATACAACAAAATATTAAGATTTAACTTGTATTTAGCCCTAAACTTTAAAAAACTCAACCGGTTTGGTCGGTTCAATCATAAAAACCTTGAATTGTTTAACTTTTCAATTCAGTTTTTAATTTTATAGTTCAATTTACTTTAATAACTTTTATTTTAAAAAATAGATCAATTTATTAATTAATCAATCAATTTTCATAAATTAGTAAGTTCTTATAAACTAAAATAAATAAATTAATTTTCATTTAACAATATCTTTTTTAGTTAAACTTCAAAATTTTCAATGGATAAGGATAATCTCTTTCAACCATATTTTAAATTCTTTAATTTTATTCAATCTTTAGCTAATTTTATGACGATCAAACATTGATTGAACCTTTTAAACTTTAAGCCTTTTATCTTACAGATTTAACTTTCGGTTTAGTTTTTAAAAAATTGGTTATTTTCCCCTTTTGTTTTCCATTATACCTTTTACTTTGTTAGAACTTAGATTATCTTAACTTTTGATTACTTATGCATCAAATCGTTAATTAGGGTAATTAGCGTCTGTTTAGATGACCCTGAAAGCTATGAAGTTTGGATCCAACTTACCTAAATCATTATTTAACTATATCATGTGGAAGAAGAAAGTTAAACTGATCTACGAAAAGCCATCCGTAGTCCTACACTTGGAAGGTTACTCATTCAATTTATTTTAGTGATATAAATTGACCTAAATATTAGTCCTTTTGATAGGCTTACATGTGACTCAAATTGAATAGGTACATTAGTAAATGCCAAATTATAGTACAATAATTATAGAAAAGCTTGTTTATCTATAAAAAAAATGACACTAGGATATGTACATATGATATTTTTAAAAATTAAATATTGGAGTATAAAGTTTGGAACTTGTATGATTCTTTTATTAGGTTATGTATATCCAAATTGTTTCGTATCTTGAATGTGAATAAATTTGGCATTAGTCTCAACCATACAAATTGAGTTTTTTTTGTTAATTAGTTATCTTCTTGTATTCTTAATTATTTGTTTTACTACATAACAAATAAATGGGGTGCAGTTTAAGTGCTCCTAATAATTCATCCTTTTAAAGAAGAATTAGTTTGGGCTCATGTTAAGTTAGTTATTGGTATAAAGAACCACACTATTTATTTGTATTATAATTAACATTTAAAAGGTGGGGGAATTACTACATTAAAGAAACATTTAATTGGAATCAAAGGTGTGATGTGAAGCCTTATAAGAAAATTAGCTATAATGTGAAATGACAAATGAAACTTTTGCTTAAAGAGTATTAGAATGAGAAAGAAAGATGGCAAAGACTGAACTATGAAATTGGTAGTAGAAGTAAAGGTGATATTCTTTTCCAACAAGAAGGGATTACTACAACTAATGTAAGGAAGATAAGAAGATATGTGTCTAACTTTTTTACTCCACGAACAGCTCCTGAAGCTTAAACCTTTAATTTGTAGTGCATTACAATCTAAGTAGCTCAAATGTGAACAAGGTAATGATTAGATGGTTATATGATACATCTATGTCATTCAATGCTATTCATTTTTGTTATTATCAACTTATATTATATGTTATTGCCTCTTATAGTCTAATATATAAAACTTATTCAATTTATGACAATAAAGGTAATCCTTTAAGCAACTCTATTTGTAAAATAAAAAGTTATTTGAGAGAAAGAAGAATGACTTAGACAACTTATGGTTGTTCAATCATGTGTGATGGTTAGATAAAAAGAATATAAAGCCCATTATCAATTTTTTAGTTTATTCTACAAAGGAATGATGTTTTTGAAGTCCAGTGATGCATCTGGCCTTGTAAGAAATGATGATACTCAATTAGAGATATTTAATAAAGTTGTGAATAAAGTTTAGCCTGAAAAATTGTACAGTTCATCACTAATAATGATGTTGCTTACAAAGCAAGTGAGAAAAGGTTATAAAGTCGGTATAATTCTTTCTATTGGACTCTCTATGTTACATTTTGCGTTGAAATAATGCTAACAATTATATGAGATGCTAGATCCTAATTTATCATTAATGAAACTATACAGAAATCAAGAGAAGTGATTTAAGTTTTCACTAATGGTATGAATTTGTGTTTCCCTGCTATTATAAGATTATCAACAAATTTCTTATCGCTTAAGTGTTTTGCTAAATTGAAAAAGGAGATGAGACAAATGTTTATAAATGATAATTAGGTTGCATCTCAATATGCCAGGTCTAGTATTGGAATATAAGTTTCCAATATTATACTTGAAGATTATGAATTTTGGTTCCAAAATCATTATGTAATACAAGTTTGTGAGTCTTTAGTGAGAGTACTTTATTTGTTTGATATTGATGAGAAAGCAACACTGAGTTACTTTATAATGTTGTAAAGATGATGAAGGAAGCAATAGAGGCCAATACGAAAAATAGACCTTCTTTATACACACCTTATCTTGCATTTGTTAATAAAAGATAGGAAAGAGAAGTTTAATCTTTTTTTTTGTTAAGGCATTTTGAATCCAAATGTCTATTTTAATCCAATTTTATAAAGAAAACTGAAGTTAATAGGGAAATTGTCGGCCCCCAATCCTGAAGCCTAAGATTTTGAACCTCGTTCCTCGAGCCCAACAATTTGAAGCCAAAAAACATAAGCGGGTCTCCTTGTAGGGTCATTCCTATGAACCCTCACTTCCTTTTTATCAATCTTTGAAAATCGATATCAAAGACTATCACTTGTTGGAGAAGGGTGGGAAACGTGTTAGGAATCCAATGCGCCAAGAGCCACCTCAATTGGAGGTCAGATTGATTTTTGTGGTTGGATGATTTGAAAAAGGACATTGAGATCTACAACTTTCAAGAAGATCTCTAAGTGAGATTCGGCCTTTAAAAGGATCAAAATGGAACAGAAAATATAAAATGAACAGTGCATAAAAACTAAGACGAAGCAGAAATGAGACGAAGCAAAATTGAGACGAAGGCGGAGCATAAATGAGACGAAGCAAAACTAAGATGGAAACTAAGACGAAGCAGAAATGAGACGAAACAAAACTAAGGCGAAGACGAAGCAGAAATGAGACGAAGCAAAACTAAGACGGAAACTAAGACAAAGCAGAAATGAGACGAAACAAAACTAAGATGAAGACGGAGCAGAAGTGAGACGAAGCAAAACTAAGACAGAAACTAAGACAAAGCAGAAATGAGACGAAATCAAACTAAGACGAAGATGGAGCAAAAATGAGACGAAGCAAAACTAAAACGGAAACTAAGACGAAGCAGAAATGAGACGAAACAAAACTAAGATGAAGACGGAGCAGAAGTGAGGTGAAGCAAAACTAAGACGGAAACTAAGACGAAGCAGAAATGAGACGAAACAAAACTAAGACAAAGATGGAGCAGAAGTGAGACGAAACAAAATTAAGACGAAGCTGGGGTAGAAATGAGACGAAGTAAAACTAAGAAGGAAATTAAGACGAAGCAGAAATGAGACGAAACAAAACTAAGACGAAGCGGAGGTCAAATTAAGACGAAGCGAAGGTCAAACTAAGACGAAGTGAACTAAGACAAAATAGAGTCAAACTAAGATGAAACAAAAGTCAAACTAAGATGAAAGGAACTAAGACGAAATAGAGTTAAACTAAGACGAAAGGAACTAAAACGAAACAGAGTCAAACTAAGAAGAAACAAAAGTCAAACTAAGACGAAACAGAGTCAAACTAAGACGAAACAAAAGTCAAACTAAGACGAAGGGAACTAAGACAAAACAACCGTTCATCAAACTCAACTTTAAAAACAACATAATCATACATAACGAACTTCTCATTCTCAAACAAAGTCAAGATCTAAACAAACCTTCTTTGCACATCAACTTTAATACAAAAATACAAAAGATGCTCGTGCTTGATACGCCTGAAAAGCTAGCCAAAAGGGATTGAACTAACTTAATTACAAATGTTCTAATATCTTGAAGTTTCTGAAGCCTTGTAAGGATCACTGATCTTCTCGATTTGCACTTGAAGAGGAAAGAGATGGGATGAGCTACACAGCTCAGCGGCTAATATATTTATAGCCACCAGTAATGAGCTCAAATTCAAGCATATGTATGTATATATGTCCAGCAAATCTAGTACTCATACTGAATTCAGGCATTTTACCCATTCATCACAATTACCTCAATACATATAACACCCAATATGCTTCATATTGAACTATTCAATTATGCAATGCACAACATACGACTCAAGGGTTCTATGAAACAGAATGAGGAAACCGAAGTTTACCCCATGAACAGAATGAGTCCATTTCAGAGCTCATATGCCACAAGCGGGCAACCAGGAGAAGTCTCTTGTCAACGTGCACATGACGAACAGAATAGTTCCACTCTTGCCCAAACAGAAGCACATAATCATGCTCAGAATCATTTTATCGAAATACTTTTATATCTTTGAACATCTACTTTTATTTTTCATGCAAAAATCAAATATCATAGCCTAAATCAAGGTACAACAATATGCATATTTCATTTTGCAGTACCAACATTTACAACAAGTTAATTTCATATATATATATATATATATACACATAGGCAAGAACTTGCTCAATTACACAAAACTATAAATACATTACCCACTTAGTTAGCTTATGAAAACCAAGTCAAACTTGACTTTCACTTTGCTCTTGGGTAGGATGTTAGACCCCGAACTTTTCTTGGAGATTTGATTTATTAAATGAAAATTTAATGAGGAAATATAGTATGATTTCTTGAAATA
>JAOTAX010000196.1:24756131-24767589 GCA_025629825.1 Erythroxylum guanchezii
GGGATCAGTTCGCGTCTGCATTAGTGTTTCCTAATATTGTATTCCGCAATCTTTGTAAACTGATTTGTCTGTGAACTTTATGGTTGCTGTAAAGTATTGTTAAATAAGTGTAATAAATGCAAATGTTTACTACTGTCTACTGCTTATTCCGCGCGAATGCATGTCTTAAAACGATGAAAAATAAAATAAAATAAAATATGTATACTGAGTTTTAAATTGATTGATGTAGTACGCTACCCTCGCGGGGCACGGACTCGGATATCACCAATGATATCGGGTTCGGATCACGCGGGAGTGGGGTGTTACAATATACACCAACACTTAATAATTAGTTAAACATATATTGATCAAATACTCAATAAAAATTAAAACATCATTAATAATAAGTATTATTAATATTCACTTAGAGGAGATAGAATAATAACAACATTGAAATTATCTTCAATCTTAATGACCTAACATACATAAAAAACACGTCTTTAAGAATTAGTTTAGTTATAGGAATTGCAGTCACATGCCTTATATACATAAATACTATATTTTCATTTCTTCTTATGCTATTATCCACTTAAAATAATTATTTTGGAATTTGTGTATGGTTTTGCAATGATACATAAGGTCATAGGAAATGCAATGATTTTTGATCATCAGATTATATCATAAAAAAATGTAGTTTATGGTCCCTTCAAATACTTAAATATTATGTTTACTACTTTCTAATGTATTTGGTATTCATTTGATTTTTATTAACTATCCCAACATCGGAACATATATCTAGCCTTATACATAATATAACATGCATATGACTATTAGTTGTACGAGTATAAGGAACCTTTTTCATATCTTCCTCTTTTTGTGATGTTCCTGGACACTATTTATTACTTAAGCATTCACCTTTGGTAATAAGCATATTTAATTGTTTAAAATCTTGTATACAAATTTATTCAAGTATCTACTTGATATATATTAGACCAACATAGGTTATAATCTATGTTTTTATAATAAAAAATAATTAATACTAATTCTTTGAGGTTTTAAAAGAAAGTAATTTGAAATGAGGTGAAAAAAAAAGTTATAAAGACCAAATAGATTCAAGTCAAGAAGAAGACCAAGACCAAGGAAGATCAAGGCACAACAAGTGTACAATTTTATTAGTAATCTCTCTTATATCACTTAGTTGTTTGAATGCTTTAGGTGCTCTTTATGTACATGTTAATCAAGGTTTGAATTTATCGTATAAATTTTTTCTTTTATTAAGAGGAATCAAATTTTTACTCATTAGAAACTTTTGAAATATTTTTGGATCACGTTTTGGTTAAAAAGTGATGTTTTATCTTTGAAAGAACTTGAAAAACTTTAAAAAAATGTGTTTTTCAAACACATTAGTTATCAATATGGAGTTATGATCAATCAATATAGTAATTTTAGATATATTGGTCAACCAATGTCAAGGTTTGGTCAATCAATGTAATAAAATTTTTTAAAAAATTATGTCTCATAAGAGTGTATGTAACATTGGTTTATATGACATTGGTCAATACATTGACCGACTAATTTGCTAGATTGGCCAATCAATGTCATTATTACTAACTATTATAATGGATAGTTTTTGTATCTAACATCATTTTAAACCTAGTATGGGTATAAATATCTGGGATTTTGAATGTCAAACATTTTATAATAATTCAGGATTATAATAACATATTTATAAGAGTTTTTGAGTATTTATAAGCATTCATTTATTATTTCTAAAGTGATTGAGAGCCTTTGAGCATTAAAGTGAGCAAGTAAGGTTTATTTGAGTTGTAAACATCCATTAAAGTTGGCTTTCTTGTATTTAGGTTGTACTAAGAGCCAATACGATTTCTTTTTACCCTTTAAGGAAGATTGTACGAGAGAGGGTTCCTCTTTGCCAATTAAAGATTGTTTTAAGGAGATTCCTCTTCACCTAGTTAAAAGAAGAGATTAGTAAAATCCTAGGAGAGGCTTAGGGAGTGGACGTAGGCAAGGTTTATTTATTAAACTACTATAACAATTGTTTGCAACTTCTCCTTCTTACAATTTGTACTTTACTCTTGGTTGATTGATTGAGTTTGATTAAACTATTATTACATTTAATTAATCAATTTAAAATATATTAACGGTCTTTGTTAAGTTACAAAAAGTTTTCTTATATTCACTATTAACCTATTCACCCCCTCTCAGGGGCCATTAGGGACCAATAAATGATACTAGAGGGATCACTTTATTGTAATTTCAAATGAAGTTTGAGAAAGGATCTTAATAAAATATCTTAATGCATTTACATCTTCATCTAGCCAAAAATGCCAAAATATTTGTAGGTCTCTTTTCTTTAATGAAAATGATTATCTATATTGGAAAACTAGAATGAAATTATTCTTAATGATCGAAAATGTTAGCTTGTGAGAAATTTTTTAAAGTGGTCCATTCATTCTTACTAAAGTCATAGATGGTAGAAAAATTCCTAATGCATTAGGAAGAAATGAATTCAAACAATTTTCTATGTGTGAAATGAACAATGAAATTTAGCATACTTTAGAAGTTACACATAAGGGAATAAATAAAATAAAGGAGAGAAAAGTGAGTGTATCAACACATCATTACAAATTGTTTCAAATGAATCATAATGAAAGCATATCTAGTATATACATTGGATTTATAAATATTATTAACATCTTCAATAGATTATGCAAGATATATACTAATGTTAAAATGGTGAGAAAATTACTTAGATCTCTTCTAAAGCCTTAGGAAGCCAAGGTGATGGTAATTCAATAATCAAAAAACTTAAATTTGTTACCATAAGAGGAACTTATTTGATTTTTACTCACCTATAAAACAAGGAGCAAGGAGACTCACCAATAAGAGATAATGGCTCCAATAAGAAAATTATCTTTCTAAGCTTGAAAAGAGGAATTGAGTGAAGAATAAGAGACATTAACTAGTGCAAGTGATAAGGAAGACATCACCCTAATTATAATAAAATTCAAGAAGCCTTTTAGGAGAAAGAAGTTCTCTAAAAGAAAGTACTGCAAGGGTGTTAAGATAGATTCAGAATGAAAATTAAATAAAATTATTTGTTTTAGAAGTTAGAAACCATAACAAATGAAAATTCTCAATTCCCTATCTTTAAGAATAATGAAAAAATGAGAAAAAAAATTAGAAGAAAGAGAAGAAGGTTAAAAGTAAAAATACGGCACCTAAAGCCTCCACTTAATGACCCAAGTGATTCTAGCAATGGACATTCAAAAGGAGAAGCAGCTCGCACGTACTTCATGGCTAAAGAAGATGATAAGGTATTCTTTAATTATAAATCTTGTGATAGTGATATTGATGATGTTGAATTGTCATATGGTGAACTAGTTAAGAGGCTTAAAACTATAAGTGTGAAAAGAAAGAAACTATAATGATATTGAATTGTCATATGATGAACTAGTTACAAGGCTTGAAACTAAAAGTATAAAAATAACGAAACTATCTTCCAAATTTAAAGAGTTTTAAAAGAACCTAGATGCATGTGTAAGTGAAAATGAAAAGATGAAGAGTAAATTGCATAGCATCAAAGCATTTAAAGTGTGGCCATTGTTGAGAATCATAACTTAAATGTATTAAATCATGAAAATGGTATATTGAAAAAGGAGGTCAATATTCTCAAAGACTCATTATCTAAATTTACTAATGAAAGTGACAAACTTGAGAGCATGCTAGGAGCTCAAAATAGTTTAAATAATAAGCATATGGTTGGATACAATGACAAGTCTATATTTTTCATGTTTGTAAAGGTTAAGTTAGTTTATAATTTAGCACTTTTATTGCATGTTTTCTATAAATTATATAATATTATTTTCATGTTTCATTCATTAATTTGTAGGTGATGATTTGAGACAATATCCATAATTTGAATGTAATTTTCTCTGTTATTATCTAATTGAGTAGAAATTAAAATCAGTAGGAAACCAACATGATGAAAAATAACTTTGTTGAAAGCATTAAATACCAATTCAAACTTAAAAGATATATATAAAAAAAAAGAGAAGAATAGAGGATTATAATGAATCCAACACCACTTGCATCTTAGTGCTAGACACTAGTTACAATTTGGTTGGAAAAGGTTTTCAATCTAGAAGTAAACAAGTGCTAATGTAAAAGTTAGACATGCACTAGACTTATGATCCAAAATTTAAGGGTGCATAATGTTATAAGTTCAATTGTATTACGACTCCATTATGTAACCCTTTAATCACCTTAGGACTTTACTATGTAACCTTAGGTCATAAGTACTCTTACTAGAGACAAATTTTGGAAGGGGGGAGAGCTAGTGACAGGCTCTTAGTAATAACTTTTCATTAGTTCATAGGTTTAGAGTTTCTTAACATTGAGGATAGATGTTGAACAAGATCAGAAGAGATCCACCCCAACTTTGACATAAATAGAAACATCTTTTTATGTCCTTTCTTCTCTTATTTCTTTTATGTTAAGATATTTTCATCATGTGTTGTAACTAAATCCCTAATTAAGATTAGTGATGCAACCTATGTTAGATATTTTAGTTATTAATATATGATTAATTATTTTTATTGAATTTATTCTCTTTAATCTTAATTGTTAGATTTATACCTAGCCATTATAGATTTAATCTTAGGGATTGTATGAGAGATTAAGATGTCACGATTCGGAACCACATCAGGCACATGACAATTGCCACCTACCCAGGCTAAGGATACTCACAGTACCCTTAACCTGACTAGATAAGGCTAACTGAATATCTTTTGAAACCGTTTGGACAGCATAACGTCTGTTTTTTGAAAATCTCGAAACTCAACTAAAATACATGTAAATCAGTTTTAAACGCACTGCTATATTCACATTTAAAATTGTACCACAACTTTTGGACTTTGAAGTCCACTCAAGAGCAATCTCAACAACAATACAAAAGGTTCATACATAAGGCCATTTACAAACTACAAGACAATCAAGAGTTAATTTACAAAATCATAAAGCATAACAACATAACCAACTTAATAAAAACATTTCATAAGCCACTATACACACAAAAGTACAAAATAGAGACTACACAGATGCAGTAATGCCCCGAAAATGTCAAAAAACCGCACGATTCACTCATAGCTTCAGGCTCACCAAATTAACCTGCATGGTTGGAAAGCGGAGGCAGTGAGTACACTATGTACTTAGTGAGCAGGAAAAACATATATCACAAACAGAACCCGATACACACTAAGACGATCTAATAACCTAAGGACGGGTTTTTCACACATCTAGTATCCACATAACCACCTATGAAGTGAACATACATGACATAGAAGCACATAAGCCTAGCCCATAACTCAACCTATACTGGTTAGGAACCACATAGGCCTAGCCTATTAATCACTTATCCAGTAAAAACAAGTTCCAGTTCCAGTACACAAGAGCAAAAAAGCATCACATGAATAAATCAAATCTCGTCGGGAAGCCAAATCTCATAATAGGCCAAAATAGTTATGTGTGTCGCCATTAGTCAGCCAAACTAGTGTGCACACCCACCTATTCCCAGTGTTGGCTCAACTTTCATCTGTGGTGGGTCCAGATCATGGTCGACAAGAGCGTCATGATCCTAGGTGATGACCTCGTTGGTGACCAGACCTCTAGGTGTGCAATCACCTGCAAGTCCCGTAAAAAGGTGTCGATATGAGGACTCAACTTTTATGTACCAGCATTAAGGGTACGAGGGTGTCTTAATTTGTTGTGCCTAGCACACGAATGGCCAATTGTTACCTCACCAATCACAAAAATCATATACAAATATTAAGTACTAAAATCAAGTAAGGCACCATGCTTTTATTTATCTGTCCAACCGATAAAATGGAACCTTGCCATGGCTCTAAGCTAAAAGAGAACACATACACGTAGCATGCATGACTCGGTTATGCATATGAAAGTTCCAAAACATTATTTCATGCAATAAAAGTCATCTTTTTGCATTCCAAGTACAAAGCTGTTCAAAAATGTACTTTTAGTAAATAAAACATTGTCCTTTGCACTTCAAATGCAGGTTTGTTGAAAACAATATTATTTTTCAACATATGTAATAAAAATATCAGTTGCACTCCAAGTGCAAAGAGTTATTCAAAACAATGTCATTTATTAAATACACAAGTATACTAACATCTACTTGAGATTCAATTCTACTATGCATTACCTAGGTTCAAAATTTACGTACAAGTCCTCATGCATATCTTGGAATGTCCTAATCCTATTTGAGAGATAGGGTTTCCCAAATTCACCTTAAAAGAAGGTATACACTCCCTAGACTTCAATGATTCTCGGTACGAGTTCCTTGATCTATAGCTCTTGAGCCTTTATACATGCAAATATACAATGTATTTATTACTCAAACATATATCTCAAATTCATACACCACCATATAAGTGTATAAAACACAATATCACTATTTTTAAGCTATAGGATTAGAACATTAAGCTTCTCACATGGTTACTTCCCTTATTATTCACGTAAGCGTTCTTTTACATTTTCCAAGGCATTTAATGCCTTTGATCGAATACTTACACATTGCAAAGCATAATTAAGCACATTTTTATCCAAGCACATTAGTCCATTACTCATCAATCTAAGAAAAAATTCAAGTTTACTCTAAGTAAACATGAAAGCCTCTTTCCAATGCATACCATTACAAATCCTTAAATCCTAAGCCAAGTTCACTTAGGCATTTTATCAAACACCTAATGTGCATAACTTTCAAGTCATATTTTCAAGACTTTGTCATAGTAAGTCATGCTCATATCTTGTTATATAACAAGCACTTCCAAACAACAACACATTTCACCACTCCATTCAATCTAATTCCCTTCATTTAAGCCATATTCATTATAATTATACAACTCATTACATTAGTTCATTTCTTCTCCCATTATTTCGGCCAAGCCTTATCCAATATACATCTTCTTCATTTTTCATCATCAATTTACATTATACATATACAATTAATACCATAGAATTCATTTAAACCATCAATTTCAAAAGAGATTCAAAATTTCACGAACTTTCACGAAAGAGAGGGCATATCGGTTTTTACTTAAGGAGACTTCTCTATGACTCATTTCGTTCATCTAAATCATGTTTCATGCATATTCAAGCATGGAGAACAACATATCTTGACACCAAACTCAAAATCATAATGTAGAGAGAGATGAGACAAAATTTACCTAAACTTTCCTTTGGTGATATGTTAAAATCCTTTGAGAATTTCTCAAATCTAATGATAGATTTGAGTTCCTTGATCCCAAATTAACTTAGAACACCTTGGTTTGGGTTGGAGAATAAAAAAAGTGGTAGAAATTTGGTGATGGTCGAATGGTGTTCTTCTCCTCCTCTCTTCTCCTTTCTTTCAATTAAAACAATGTGTTTCTAATCTTTAATTGTAAGGAACACGTGCATATAAGGAAGAACGGTATAGAATGTTGACTCTTTTTTTATCTAACATAGTGAAATTATCTTTTTGCCCTTAGCTTATGTGAAATTACCAACATACCCTCTAAACTTTTCGTAAATTTGCAATTAAGCCCAAAATTTAAGAACGACCAAAACTTTTTATTTTCATTTTGGTCCCTAGACTTTTGAAAATTATAATTAAGCCCCTTATCTTTATAAAATTACATTTAAGTCCCTTAACTTTTAACAATTTGCAAATAAGCCCTTATGTACATCAACTTTTCCAATTAAGCTTTTTAAGTGTCCAATAAGTTTATAAATTATGTCTAATCACCTCTAAGTGATTAGAACACAGTTAACTTGGCCACCATGGCCATATCCATCTAATGGACTTGGTTTTACACACTTAGAAGGTTGTATGTTAGAAATCTACAAGATTTCGCATACCGATGAACTCTAAGTTCATGTAAGGGCATATAACATTATATTTCACTGGCAAATATAATACATTTTAAAACTTATATACAACTATGTTTATATCAATATACAGTAGTATCTCCAAGTACAGACTAATGCAAAAGGGCTTAGAGAGTTCGACGTTACATAAGAAGTGGGAAGTATAATCTACACACTAGGAGAATAAAAATATAGATCTAAAGATAGAAGTATCCTAGACAAAAAGTGATAAATAATAGATTAAATAAACTTAATGAAGTTAATTAGGTGTTGCACATCAAGGGATGGTTATTTCTTAATCAAATATTCCTATGTTCCTCGAGAGGGGTGTATATATGTTAGGTTAATTATTAATAATCATACTTGCATAATATTTAGAATTCCTCATAAGTGAACCTCGAAGACCCAATATTTGTTATTTTGGTTTCTCTTTATTTGTTAATATTGTTGTTTTCATTAGTTTAGTAATTTAATTTAATTTTTTTAAACTTTGATTTATTTAATTTTTTGTTTGCATATGATTAATAAATATAGTAGTAAAGTCCTCATGGGACTGATACTTTGAAATACTATAATTTTTATTACTTGTTGCAATCAATTCTGTGCATTTGTCGATAGATTTAATCAAATTTTGGTGTCATTATCATGAACTATTTAATTAATATATTTAATTCTTTTTTATTTTATTTTTCTTCAAATTTTAGTTAGTTGATGCGAGATAGGGGATCCAAAAGTGAGAACTTATACAACCTACTTGCCAATGACCCTGAAATCAAACAAACTTTCAGACAAAACAAAGTAAGAAGGAAAGAAGAGATGGTTGCAAAACATGATCATACCATTTTTTGTATGAAGGAACAATAGCCATATAGGAATCATATAGAGGACATTCAGATGCTGGTGATAAGTTCAAGTCACTCATATATAAGGTTGAAATAAAAGGCAAGGAAATTTGAGTTTAAATAAGCCCATCTCCACTTGCTACTGAAGTTTAGTGGATCACTTGGAGAAGATACCATTACATTCATCAAAGAATTTTACTCTATGATCTAAAAACTTTTATTGAATGGCCTTACAAAGGATGATCTTTGAATTAGATACTTTTCTTACCACATGAGAGATTGAATAAGAATATGATTTTTATCAGTAAAGGTGGATTATTTTGAGGAGTGAGACCAAGTTTATGGTGTTTTTATGCTTCAATTTTTTCCTCCACATAAGATTGATGAGTTGAGGATGTAGATACCAAGTTTTGTACAAAAGAGGGAGAAGCATTCCATGAATCTTGGAAATGATACAAAGCTTGACCTAGGTAGTGTCTACATTTTCATTACTCTTTATAATTGGTTATAAAATTCTTCTATAAAGTTTACACTCACAAGCTAGACTTTGGTTAACACTTCCATAAGAGGGACAATTTCTAAAAAAATTGTTAAGGAGGTCAATAAAATCATCAAAACCTTAGCTAAAAACTTATCAGTTAATGTTTTAAAATAAAAGTCAAAAACTTCCCTTTATGAGGTTCAAACATGTTTAGATATGATGTTAATCATCTTTAGACCTTCCTATACATACATATACATGGAGCCTACACTAAATTACTATGAAAATGTCAATTATATGGTTGCCTATGGCGGAGTTATCAAATTTTGATTCTTTCTTCAATACTTACAATTTGAGAAGGAGAAACCATCTAAATTTCCTTTAAAAGGAGCAAGGAGTTGGAGTAGGTAGGCATATAGGACCACTTGGTTTCTAGCAATAATCTTAGTTTCAATAACTACTATCTTTATAGGGTAATGGGATGAAAAATATGATCAAGCATATATGTCTTTCATCAATGAAAAATTTGAAAGATTAAAGAAATTTAAATCTCATGTGGGCCAACTTAAAAAGGTAGCAAAATCTAATTATTCATCTATTTACAATTTGGAGATCTAAATGAACCAAATAACTCTAATGGTAAGTGAAATTGATTAAGGAAAAATTCTTAGTGACATAAAGGTGAACCCAAAAGAGCAATTGTAGCCATCACATTGACGAATGAAAAAACATTTGATGATACATCTAATAAAGACAAGGAAGTAAAAGAGTTGGACAAGCCTGAAGGAGAGGACAAGGAGAAAGTAGAGCTCAATATCTTCAATGCTTTGAAATGATTAATCCTTGACTTCATTTGCTACAAAATAGATGTTATTAACTTTATAATGCATAACGAATCTCTTAAATTTACTTACGATGATCCTTTATAATTGTTTTTATGTTTAGGAATTAACGATAAAGAAGAGGATCTTAAACTTATATATTATGCTTTTAGGTTGAGAGGCTACAAGGCCCAACATTCTTGTGTCTTTCATAACTTAGGAGGAAGAAAGCCTAAACACTTACAATCTATAAAAGAAACACCCATGTTTGATATGAATTAATAGACTTCTTATTGATATCATGTATACTTAGAAGAAAATAAGTTTTGTTATGATACTATCTTATTGATAAGACGTTATTTGGTTATATTAATTGAAATTATCTTTTTTGTTTTAGATATATTTTGGTGCCTAAATAGGAAAATTAGTGTTGCTTTTATTTTAGGAGATAACAAGTAGAGATTCATCAAATGAGAGCATTAGTGGTCAAAATCACGAATTTTGGAAAAAAATGGACAATGTAGTGGATATGACGAGATCACGCCTAATACCAGATTCACTTCAAAAGCTAGAATTGAATTAGAAAACTCATTTCCATCTCTATTATGTAGGGATTTGAATTTGTTTTAGCTAAAAAATTTTGCAAGATAGAAGTAGACTAGGTTTTGATTAGAAAAAGAAGACAAAAAGTACATCCAACACTATATCTATCACTCTCTTTTCATCAAACAATTGGTGAAGGTTCTAACTTATAAGACGTTAAAGAAAAGATGAAAAATCCTAACACTAGAATGTTGAGAGAGTTAATGGCACCAAATTTGAATTAACAACCCTTATGCGTACAATTTCTATATGTTAAGGTAGATTTTGGATCAAATTTTGGTTTGATTAACTTAGTCCTTTTCTTTTTTGTTCCTACAAGTGAAGATCCACATAAACACTTAAAGAATTTAATGTGTTTGTTTTGGAATAAAGCCACAAGGAGTGATAAAAGAACAAATTATTAAGTCAAAATGACTTTACATTTAATGATTTTGATGAAGACCAAATAATAAGACGAAAGAAAGTGAGATGGAAGTAAAAGGAAAGTAAGACGAAAGAAATGAGATGGAAGCAGATACAAAATGAGACAGAAGCGAAAAGAAAAGTGAGACGGAAGCGAAAAGAAAAGTGAGACAGAAGCAAAAGCAAAATGAGACGGAAGCGGAACAAAAATGAGACGGAAGCGAATATGAGATGTAACAAAGTGAGACAGAAGCGAAAGAAAAATGAGACCAAAAAACTGAGACGGAAGACCCGATACCACGTTGGATGATTATCAATTTGAGTTGGTTACAGAACTCAACTGAATAACTGATTCTTCAAAGATCAAGAAACAAGAAGAAAGA
>JAOTAX010000196.1:24781205-24791742 GCA_025629825.1 Erythroxylum guanchezii
ATACACTTGCATTTGATTTCATCAAATTATAAAGGATGACTGAATTATATGGCTTTTCAGTTTCCAACTTTTTCAGTGATTAGCCCCTATGAGCTAGCCTAGGCCCCTTTCTACCCTTGCACAAGGTTGAGCTAGCTATTAGGTATATATGCATGTAGATATCATGATTCTTCTTTATATCCTTGTAAGTATTTACACATCTTCCCGTGGAGTATATATTGTTTTTTTCACCTTTGTTTGCCAATTTTAACAACTTTTCTCCATTAACAATGAGATTAAGAATAGTAAAAAATTCAGTTTAATTTGAAGTCAATAGATAAAATATAATTTAATCAAAAAAATTTCAAGTTCAATTTCATACATAATACAAATAAAAATTTAGGTTCAAATCAGGTTTCATGTTGCTTATACCTAATCTAATTATTTTGAACATGGTCTTTTATTCTTCTCATTTGACAAATTTAGACTTTTTAGATGTCATTCAATTGAACTCAAACTTTTTAGACCTGTTCGAAGCTCAATTATACTTAAACTTAAGTCTGCTTTTCTAATGTTCAATCAAACGTCGAATCAAATTCAGAATTGTAATTAAAATTTATCTCAAGCTGAAGTCTTCTAGACCCAAGCAAATCCCAATCCATTGGCTTCACTAAATAAAATTTCTTAAAAATTTAATTACTTCTTAAATATACATAGTATAATATGGAAATGAACACACAATTACTATTAAAAATAAGAAAAATTAAACATTTATGCTTCATTACATTTCTTCTAACTATTTTATTTGAAATCAATCCCTTTAATCACTTATAATAAATACAGGAGATAGAATATTGAAACAAGATTGTTGTTACATACTTGAGTCTAAATAACATAATTGTGTAACCATTGGTTAGTCTTGGTCAATATTTGATATTTATGTTGATGTGAATATGATATGTTGACGAGAAAACAAAGAAAAGACTTGTGTCTAGGCAAGGTAAATAAGCAATGTTGACAAAAACTCAAGTGAGTATTGGCATATATTGGTACTTATTAATAAAAATCTTTGAAGATGAGCTAGATTTATATAGGAGATGAAAGATGCTGGTGCAAATAGTTCTTACTAAGTTCGAAGGTGCACGAAGGTTTTAACTTCGAAAGGAGGAGAAAACATGTAAATATGTAAGGTTTATTATACAGTGACTTGAATTGTTGTTAACTTAGGTCATGAAACAATCTGATTATACCATAGACATACTTGGATGGATCATACATAAAAATGGCTTGAAATGGTTTCTAAGTTTTATAAATTTATATAAAAACACCATTTGTAATTCATTTTACAAATTCAGGTACATTTAATCATATATAAGAGAAAAATGATAACTTCTTTAGACTTGTTGAGAACTTCGAGTAAGAATCTCCTAAGCAAGTTTTGTAAAGTTTTTCAAGTTAGTGATCGGATTGTCGAAGGCCTTGAAATTAATTATGATTAATTAAACTCTTATAATAGTTGTGGAACAAAGTCAAATTCCAAGAGAATTGAAAACTAATTTCCTAATTTCAATTGATAAAATAAATTGGGGTTTATGATTAATTGACTAATAGACTAAATTTAACAAGGAATCAAAATAAATCAACTAAGTATTAAAGTGAGAAATTGGATGATATTTTACTCCGATTCAAGGAAAAGATCATTGTAGCTTTGATCATTGGTCTAAAAAGAATAATTTTCACAATTTAAGTAGTTAGTCTGAACCTATTAGAATAGCCATAATAAATCTCAAATTTCCCTAAATTAATTGGTTCAAACCTAACATTCAGAACCAAAACTGACCATAAATTGATTGGGTATGATAACATTCCATATCAATTAAATGATAACAGTAAGCTTAATAGAAAAGACTAAATCCTAAATTTAATAATTGAGATAGCTACAACTATTCAATTTAGTTTTCTTATAAGTTAAATATGTAAATTTATAAATAACATGTTTGCTACTTATACCAATACTTCATGACAATTACAGATCACTAAATTCATGGATAGCTTTAAGATAATCAGTATCAAATTAATTTGTCAAGTCAATCAATATTGATCACTCATGAAATATAAGAACACAAAATAAGAAATACTTAAATTAAAATAAAATCTAGGTTTAGAATAAAACCTCACAAGGTTACAACTAGAGTTTTGAATGCCCTTAAATTAGAATATTTGGATTACCCACACATGGCTTTATCTCCTACACCAAAAATAGAACAAAAGATGAAAGATGAAGAGAAAACACAAAGAAAAGGAAAGAGAAGGTGTATATCACGTTTTCCTCCCCTCTTCCTACTCAAAACCTAACTTTCCTCTATCTTGCATAGATTCACTTCTAAATAAACCCAAATCCCTACATAATAGGGACGAGAATAAGTTTTCTAATTGAATTAAAACTCTTAGGGTGAATTTGGCATTAAGCATGATCTTGCCTTATCCACTGCAGCAATTTGTCAACTTTTTCCAAAATTTGTGAGTTTAAAAAATAATGCTCTAATTTGATGCAATCTCCACTTGTCACCTTCTAAAAGAAAATAAATATTAATTTCACCATTTAAGCACCACAACCAATCCAAAACAAAAGAGATAAGTCCAATTAACATAACTAAACCATGTGTTATCAAATTCTCGGACACCTGACTCATACTTGTCTTGAAGCATATAACAATTCAGTATATCAACCATCCTCATAATAACCTGTTATCTTCTTTCATGTTATCCAAAAATATCCCAAAAGCTAATATACATTAAAGGTTTAAGATAAAATAACAATTAAGAACAAGCACTCATTGGACACATTTTTAGATTAAAAAACATGACTTTTTATTAATTCCATTAAAATCAAATGAAATAAGACTTGACACTCTCTTATGGATTTCACTCTATACACTCGAGCTGTTTAGGGTTCATTAAGCTCTCAAATCAATGCATTGCGGGTTATTTTTATAAGCTTGCTTATGAATCATATCTCCACCACTAACAAAAATGTACTTAATGAATAAATCAAAGGGACTTAATAAGGTTGTAATGTGGCTTAGGTAAAGGTATGGTAAAAACAAGTTTTTAGGTTAAACAAATTGAAGGAAATCATGCAAAGTTATCCACACAAGTCTTAATTAAAATCAGTTCAAACTCACCTAATTCAAATAACATCCTTTCAATCACCTCATCTTTTTTTTCTTTTTTTTTCCTTTAAGCAAGAAACATCAAAGAGGAAATTTCTTTTTAAAAAAACTTTTTACTATACTTCCCCCTCATTCTATAGAAGAAACTAGAAAATTCAGAATAATGTAACTTGAATCAATGAATTTATTTTTGATGGAAATAGTTAAAATATTATGTAATTAAGCTTTATATAATTCCTTCAATTTAGGGGTCCAAAATTAAAGACATCAATAAAAGAAGAGTAAAAATGACTTGTAGCATAAAAGAAAAGGTTAAGACTCAAATTGGTTCTATAAATGTAAAAATTATGGTAGACTTTTCTAGGTTAAAAATTGTTATCCTAAATGCCCCTATCGTCTCCATGCATAAATTCACCAATAATGTGGTCCCAAAATACATTCAAAAGCAAGTTCTAGCATAAACAAGTCATGTTTGACAACACTCCAAAAAGAAAAGACTGTGATCATAAATATGATAAATTGCTCATAAGCTCAAAAGCTCAAACAGGTGTCAAAATACGTCAAGTCTTGAACATTTTCATTCAATACAACTAATTAGATACTTTACTGAATTTAATGAAAAAAGTTAATCATGCTTATCTCTCTCATGTATGATAACTTAAACCAAAAATGTATCCTAAATTAGGCATTATTTCTAAACAACAATCGGAAAATTTTAAGGTTGCCGTAACTAATAATCAATATAAGAATTATAGTATTCACAAGTTCAAACATAAATCACAGATGTCAATAAAGAAAGATAAAGATTTGTCCAATCATAACTCTCCCACACACCTAAATCATACATTATCCCTAATGTATGCATAAGATACTCACAATCGACAAAATTAATCAACATAAAATAAATCACATAGTAGAGTACTCCCCTGAGTTATGAGCATTTAGAATGAAATGCACTATGTTGTAGATGGATATGAAGATTTGTCAATTGGATTTGCCATAGATTTAACTCTTTTCGATGTCCTATTGATGCCTTTTATGTGTCTCATAACTTCGACAACTATAAATAATAAAAACTAATCCTAGATGTAATCTAAGTAATTAATTAACAACTAAGATGAATCAAGATAATAAATAAATTAAAAGTAGAAAATCCAATACCAAAAAAAGCATGAAAAACTGATAATGAATTAAACAACTTTACAATGATTTGTGAGCTAATGTGTGGTTGGGATAGGTGGTGTATGGAACACCTGCTAGATGGAGGAATGTTGCCTGGTGAACTTGTTGTGGAGTTACATGACTAGTCTAGTTGATGTTGGGAGTTGGATGACTAGTCTAGTTGATGTTGGGAGTTAGAGATGCTTGTGCCTGATGCATTATGGCCCAGTAATGGAGTTACAATTGTAGACTGCTTGGTTCATAGTGTGGCTAATGCTGAATTAGGTGAATATCATAGCTTGGTATTATGGAGTAGTGCTTGGATAATGTTGGGACTATATGCTACTGGGATTGTCTATAGCTTGAATGTGGTGTGTTGCTTATGACTGCTTGTACATAGGAGATAAGTGTGATGATAGACTGGAGGTAAAGAGACAAAACCTAAAAAAACATTTAGGTGTTTTTTTAATAATATTATTAAAAAATCTAAACTTTTATTTTTATTTATTTACATAATCTTTTTATTTTTATTATTTATTTAAAAATCATAAATTTTTTAAAATAAAATAGATTACTAACATTTACAAGGTGTGATCTCACTTTATGAATGTTAAGTATTATGGAATTTAAAGGGTTATATTCGAAAGAGTTAAATCACATAAGGAGTGATCTCACCTTATGAGTTTTAGTATTTTAAATTTAAGATGACTGCTACCTTAATGTGAATTACATAACGTGTGATCACACCTTTGATAAGTCAAGAAGACTTCACTTCACTATTAACTTTGATGACAATCAAATAATAATAATCTTAGAAATATATGAACTATTTTGATAAGTTTGTTAACTGCGCAGAAAAATGTAAGTGACACAAATCGTCTTAGTCAACCCCAGAAGATACATGGTCAAACCCAGACGATACTTCAAATTCAAAACGGTCAACATAAGAAGATATAGAAGGTCAACTTAAGAAGATACAGAAGGTCAACTCAAGACGATACTTAAAAGTTGATTACGTCAAAGCGTCTTAGATAGACTAGATGAAAGCACAACACCAGACGAAGCATAGTACCAGACGATACAAATGAAAAAGATTCTAAAACTTCAGTCAGTTAGTTAGTTGGAGTTAGTTACAAGACTCAACTAATAACGGTTTCTAGAAGATTCAAGAAGCAGTTTCTCAAGAAGACAGTTAAAGTTTAGGCTGTAAATACTAGGTATAGTCGTTAACAAAAAAAACAACATTTTTACAACGAGATACAATACAAGAGAAAAAATCTGATTGTACAATACGTGAAGAAACTCTGTATTCAAGTGCGAAACAAAGAGAGCAAACACATCTGTAACGTGAAGCTCAAACAATATCTTTCCAAGAGAAAGAAAGGCTAGAGCTTGGAGAGGCTAAGAAAGCAGATAAAGAATACTTTGTGAGAGAGACCTGAAGAGGCTCTGCAAGTGTAGAAAGAATGCTTGTAAAGTTGAAGAGTATAGTGAAATCTCAGACAAACTCTGAGGACTGGACGTGACCTAAGGTTAAGGGTGAACTAGTATAAAATCGCAGCATCTATTCTCTAGCCCTTATCTTTTAATTTTCTTTTTATTAAAAGAGTAGATAATAATTTTGCGATTGCATTACTCATCGACTTAAAAGAATTGTTTTGTGATCATCTGAATTTGTAAAGAAATTCAAGAAAATTTTAAAGATTAATATCTTTGAAGATTTAACACAATTCAACCCTCCTTCTTATGTATTCTATATATCTTACGTGATTTCTATATTAACAAGTGATTTACTTCAATTGGTATCAGAGCCTGGTTTCCAAGAAATACTGTTACAAAGTGAGGACAAAGATCCATAGCTGAATCACATGTTTTTATAGCTAAAGGTGCCTTAGTCGCAAGACCTCTTGCATTCAATGGTGAAGACTATCATTATTGGAAGGACAGGATGCGGCTCTTCATAGAATCCACACATATTGATCTTTGGGATATTATTGAAAATGGACCATACACACCAACAGACAACAAAGGGAATAGTATTTCTCGTGACCAATGGACGGTTGATCAGAAAGCTCATTTTCAGTTAAACTCAAAGGCTAAGTTCTTTTTAAGTTGTGCTCTAAGCAGAAGTGAATAAGGTTCATGGATGCGAATCTGCAAAGGAAATGTGAGACACATTAGCCATTGCACATGAAGGCACAAATCAAGTCAAAGAGTCCAAGATTAGTATTCTTATTCATTAGTATGAGTTATTCAAGATGAAAGATGATGAGACTATCGATCAGATGTTCGAACAATTCCAAACAATTGTTAACGGACTTAAAGCTCTAGGGAGAATCTACGAAATTCAAGATCATGTCAGAAAGATTCTCAGAAGTCTTCCATAAAGATGGAGACCCAAAGTAACAGCAATACAAGAAGCCAAGGATTTAAGTAAGCTGAAGCTAGATGAATTGCTTGGTTCACTGAAAATTCATGAAGTAGAACTTGATGTAGAAGATAAACTTAGAAGAGATAAATCTATCGCATTAAAGGCTGGTCAGAAGAATCAGAAGATTTAGAAAAATAGAACACATCTTCAAAAGCATTAAAGATTAAAGAAATAAAAAAAGATGATGATAGTAAATCTGATCAAGATTCAAGTGAAGATGATGATGAACTATCCTTCATTTCAAGAAATATTAGAAGGATGTGGAAAAAGAAATCAAGGGGAAATAAAGACTTGTCTTTTAAGAAGAATAGCAAAGACAAAGTCAAGAATGAGAATAGCTCTATCGTCTGCTATGAGTGCAATAAATTAGGACATTACAAGTCTAAATGCCCGTTGCTCAAAAGAAAATAGAAGAAAAGTAAAGAAAACAAAAAGAACGTGATGGCAACTTGGGAAGATCTAGATTCATCTGAATCTGAATCCGACTCAGAACATCAGAATAAGCAAACATATGCTTGGTAGATGAGACAGAATGCGATGATGAGGTAATCTCTAACTTTAATGATCTTTAGGATGCATCGTTAGAATTGTTAAAATATTCACGTGCTATCTTAAAACAATATAGGATATTAGAAAAGAAATTTGCTGAAAGTTTGAAGGACAAAGAACTTTTAGAAAAAGAAAAAGTCTGTCTTAAGAAATAAGTAGACAATATGAAAAAGAAAGTTACTGTGGATAGATCTGAGAAAATTAATCAACTAAAACAACGGATTAACAGTCTCTCAGCAGATTTATCAACATTTACTGAAAGTACAAAAAGGATGAATGATATGATTGGAAGATATAGACATACAAATGATAAGAGTGGTTTAGGTTTTGATAATAGTAAGGTTCATCATAATAAGAGTTCTGTTCCCAATAGAAAGAAAAAGAAACAATATTCTTTTTATTCGATGAAAAACTATAAGACTAACTCCAAAGGACCCAATAAAATATGGGTACCTAAGAAGGATATAATATATACTGCATATCTCCTTTCTTGGAAAAAGCAACCAGCACCAATGGTACTTGGACAGTGGCTGCTCGCGACATATAACGGGAAGAAGGTCTATATTCCTAGACCTCCAACATAAGCAAGGAGGATCAGTAACTTTTGGAGACAATCAGCAGGCCAAAATAGTTGGAATCGACAAAATTGGTAAAGATTCTCTTTCGTATATTGATAATGTTTTGCTAGTTGAAGGCTTAAAGCATAATTTAATTAATGTAAGTCAATTATGTGATTATGGTTTTGAAGTATCCTTTAATCAAATTCTTGTGTAGTCAAAAACAAGAACGGTTCCATATTCTTTTCTACCAAGAGACGAAATAATCTTTATAAAATTAACTTAGACGATTTGCAAAGTTAAAATATTTCATGTCTTACATCAACAGATGAGGAAAAATTGATTTGGCACAGAAAGCTAAGTCATGTTAGTTTTAAACATATTTCTAAGTTAGTTAGACATGATTTGGTATGACGATTACCAAAGATGAGTTTTAACAAAGATTTCTTTTGTGAGAGTTGTCAAAAAGGAAAACAAGTTAAAACATCTTTCTCCTCTAAAAATGTTGTAACTTCGTTTAGACCTCTAGAGCTGTTATATATAGATTTGTTTGGTCCTACCAGAACACTAAATCTAGGTGGAAAGAAGTATGGTCTCGTAATTGTTGATGACTTCACTAGATTTTGTTGGATATTGTTTTTATCACATAAAGATGAATTTATTAAGTGCTTTAAGGTTTTATCCAAAAACTTACAAAATGAAAAAGGAATTTATATTGTTGGAATTAGGATGATCATGGTGGAGAATATTAAAATGAAAATTTCATAATGTTTTGTGAAGATAATGGAATTTTCCATAATTTCTCTGCTCCTAGAACTCCTCAACAGAATGGAGTTATAGAGAGAAAGAACAGAACGATTCAGGAAATGGCAAGGACTATGTTATGTGAAATTAATCTTCCTAAGTATTTCTAGGTAGAAGCTGTAAATACAACTTGTTATATTCAAAATAGAGTATTTTTGCGACCTATTTTAAATAAAACTCCATATGAGTTATGGAGAGGAAGAAAGCCAAATATATCTTACTTCCATCCTTTTGATTGCAAATGCACTATATTAAATATAAAAGAAAAATTGGATAAATTTGATTCTAAGATCAATTCAGGAATTTTTCTATGATATTCGATTACTTCTAAAGCTTATAGAGTTTATAATCTTGTTTCTAAATCTATTGAAGAATCTATGCATGTAAAATTTGATGATGATTCTCATCTAGATATAGGAGATGATTCTGATGATGAAACTCTATCTGCTCCTTTAGTCAATAATCTAGACACGTCACCACCAGACGATCCACCTAATAAGGTAGAAGATGTCTTTGAAAACTTTAGTATGAGAAAAGACTGGAAGTATAAATCTTCTCACCTAGAAAACTTGATTATAGGAGAAACATTAGAAGGAGTGAGTACTAGGTCTAAATTTAGAAAAGAGGCAAATGTAGCTTTTGTTTCTAAATTAGAACCTAAAAAAATTAATGAAGGTCTTCAAGACGAAGCTTAGATTTTAACTATGCAAGAGGAGTTAAATCAATTTACAAGGAACAAAGTTTGGTCATTAGTTCCTAGACCATCCAATAAGTCTATCATAGGAACCAGATGGGTATTCAAAAATAAGCTAGACGAATCAGGAAGAGTAAACCGTAACAAAGCTAGATTAGTAGCTTAAGGCTATAATCAACAAAAAGGAATAGACTATAATCAAATATATACCCCTATAGCTACGCTAGAAGCTATTAGGATATTGCTTGCATATGTTGTTTGTCATGATATAAAACTGTTTCAAATGGATGTGAAAAGTGCTTTTTTGAATGGTTTTATAGATAAGAAGTTTATGTAAAGCAACCCCCTAGTTTTGAAGACACTGATAAACTATACTATGTCTATAGACTTTATAAAGCTTTATATAGATTAAAACAAGCACCTCGTGCTTGGTATGATTGTCTGAGTTCGTTTTTGATTAAAAATGACTTTATTAGAGGTCAAGTAGATAAGAATTTATTTAGAAAATATGTTTAAAATGATTTTATAGTTGTACAAATATATGTAGATGATATTATTTGTAACATCCCGTTCCCATACTAAGGGTTAGAACCCTAAAATTAGGTACCTGTGAGCTCAAAGAGAGATTAAGAAAATGCATTTCATGCTCATGCATAATATTAGCATATATGCACATAAATTTGAATTTTTACACACATCAAAATAAATGTACATGCATTCATTGACAATTTCCAGGTATAATTGTTTATATATGTGAGTATATTGAGAAATGTGGTATTGAGAAATGTGGTATTGAGAAATGTGGTTTTATGTGTTGAAAATTTTATTTGGAACGTGTATTAATTGATTTAGAATTTCTGGAACTTTTGGAGAAATTTCTAAAAATTGTTGAACATTTTTTTGAACTAGGAAAATTGCCAAGTGGCAAAATAATTGTTAAATGGTAGTAGAAATTACTGTCCAATGGCAATGGGAATTTTGATAAATGACTTCAGGATTTATTGACAAGTACCATTGAAAATTGGGGAACAATTGGAGTAGAAATTGAAGTTGATGGGACTAGTTAAATGAAAGAACTAATAAAATGCCTTAGAAATGGGACATGTGGCAAGTGACAAATATCACTTACCAAAAAATGCCTTAAGGCCACTACTCTTTTAATTAAAAGTCCCCCTCCCCCCGACCCCCC
>JAOTAX010000196.1:24798775-24813984 GCA_025629825.1 Erythroxylum guanchezii
TGCTTCCGTCTTACTTTCTTCTTTCATTATTATTTGTTCTTCATCAAAATCATTTACGTAAAGTCATTTTGACTTAATATTTCCTTCATCTAAATACACTTAAGATGATCAGGTAGGGCCTTCAATTCTATTTATATAGCCTGTAAAACAAAAGGCAAAATTTTCTTATGAGTTATTATAATTTTAGCATTTAAAGTTTTTGAATTTATCAGCATCACATATGATTCTATAACTTTACAAGTTCCATCAACTTACTCATTCACTTCCAGTTTAGCATTAAACCCCGACTCATCATCAACACTTTCTTCTTTAAAAATATCTTACACAATTGAATCCACAATATTCATATGATAAACAAAGTGAAAATTATTAAGTTGCTTTCTTTGAAAATATTAAACTTTACTATCTTTCAATCAACTCAATGGAAATAGTACCCTCATCCATATCAATTTTCGCCTTAGTTGTCTTCCTGAATGACCTTCCCAATAAAATTGAAGCTAAATGTTCATCATTATCTCCATCCATTTTCAAGATATAAAAGTCTACTAAAAATACCAAACTGTTAACTTGAAATAAAACATCCCTCTATAACACTAATAGGAGACACATAAGAGCGATAAACTAATTAAATAATCATATTAGTTTTTTGCAAAGAATTTTGATTTAAAGTTTGGTAAATTGAGTATCACACTACATTAATAGATGCACCCAAGTATAGCATGACACACTCATTTTTTTTTAATCACTAATGACACAAGGAAGTGTAAACGTACTTGGATCTTTGCATTTTTTTTCAGTAATTTTCTATTTATAACAACTGGAATATTCTTACCCAAAATTATTCTCTCCTTATCCTTCAACTTCCTTTTATTTATGCATAGTTATTTCATGAATTTTGCATATTTTGGAATTTTCTTAATGACTTCTATAAGTGGTATATTAATTTACACCTTTCTAAAAGTTTTTCAGATCTCTCTCTTTCATATTCCTCTTATTTTGATTTAGCTAACCTTTAAGGGAAAGGAGGTACACGTGCATTAGTTGATATTGGTAATTACCTTTTACCTTTGTTGAAGCTTGAGCTTGAGATTCATCTTTCTTCTTTCCTTCTTCATGCTTTTCAACCTCTATTGGCAAGGAAGATCTATATTGAATTTCCTTTCCACTTCTTAATGTCATTACACTCACATTCTCTTTAGGATTTACCATCATTTGTGAAGGTAATTTTTTTGATAATTACGTTTCCAATTTACTAATAGAGGTGGCTAATTATGTGATCAGATTTCCTTAGTTCTGAAAACTTTCTCTTGTTTCTTGTTTAAATTGTTGAGTGTTAGTAGTAAATGCCTTACCAATTTCATCTAAAGACATACCTATTTGAGAGTTAAGATTGAGCATATGTAGGCTCCTAAGGTTGTCTATTAAAATTATGAGGTTGATATCTTTGTTTCCCTCCTTGATTTTTATAACTAAAGTTAGGGTGATCTCTCTACTCTAGATTATAATGATTGAAATAAGGGTTATATTTTCATTGAGGTTGACTAGAAATCTCCCTATTGAGTTAGCTTCTTAAAGGGCGTCTTGTTAGAATATAGGGCACATATCTGTAGAATGACCAGGGAACGTGCTTATTCTATACACTTTATGCCAATTCTAATTGACCTACAATCATCTGATGAATTAGTCCATTTAAATATGAAAATTTATCCTTAAGTTTAGTATTACTTACCTCATTTACACACTTAGTAACTTCATCCATCTTTGTCCTAAATTGATGAGAAATTTTGGCCATGTTTAAAATTAATTGCCTGACTACTTCTATTGTTTTGTTTACTAAAGCTCCTCCACTAGCTGCATCTACCATACTTCTATCAATTGACAATAGCCCTTCTTCAAAATGTTACATCAAAAGTTGATCAAGAATTTGATGGTTTGAGAAACTGGCACTTAACTCCTTAAACTCTTCCAATATTCATACAATGTTTCTTCGGTCAATTGGTTTAACGCACATATTTCCTTTATAATATTGGCTACTAGTGATGTAAGAAAGAATTTCTCTAATAACAACATTTTTTTTCATTCCATATTGTCAATGAGCTGGAGAAAATAATAAAGACAATATTTCGGCTTATCTTTTATTGAGAATGGAAAGGCTCTGAGATTAATTTTCTCTTCTATTACTCTATGTGGCTTCATCTAGAGCAGATATTATGAATTTTTTTTAAGTGTTTATGTGAATCTTCACCTGCAAGACCATAAAGATTTAGGGAGTGAGTGAATCAAACCAGATTTCAATTCAAAATCTACCTCAACATCTGGAAATCTTATGTATAAGAGTTGTCACTTCAAATTTGATGTCGCTAGCTCCCTCAATATTCTAGTGTTAAGATTTGCCATCCTTTCTTCAACTTCTTAAGAATTAAAATTTTCACAAATTGTTAGATATATCTCATCTTTCACTTTTAAAGGTGAATGACCTTTTTCTTGCTTAGCCTCTTGCCTTAAATGACATGTTATGTTCTCAATTTCTAGATTATATTACAATTCACCTATTTGAGAATAACAAGTTATACAAGACAAAAGATTACTAGGAAAATGTAAAATAATGCAAAGAAATTAAGAAACTAAATTAGTTCCCTTGTAATAGCGTCAAAATTTTGATCAAGTTGTCAAAGCTCTTAAAGTTAGTTCAAATTTACTAACTTATTATAGTAGTCGTAAAACCAGATTAAATCTTAAGAGAACGAAACACTAGTTTCTTAATTTCAATTGATAAAACAAAATTGGAGTTTATGATTAATTATCCAATGAACTAAGTTTAACAAAGGATCATAATAAATCAATTAAGTATTAAATTGAGAAATTCAATGGGTCTTAACACTGATTCAAAAGAAAGATCTCATCTAATTGTAACTTTGATCATTGATATAAAAAGAATAATTGTCACAATTTAAGTAGTTAGTTTGAAACCCGTTAGAATAGCCATAATAAATCTAAAAAATTTCTAAATTAATTGGTTCAAATGTAACATTCAAAACCAAAAATGACTATAAATTGATTTGGTATAATAACATTCTATATCAATTAAATGATAACAATAAGCTTAACGGAAAAGACTAAACCCTAAATTAAATCATTAAGATAGCTACAACTATTTAATTTAGTTTCTCATAAGTTAAATATGCAAATTCATAAATAACATGTTTGCTATTTGTACTAATCCTTCATAATAATTATAGATCATTGTATTCATGGATAACTATGAAATAATCAGCATCAAATTAATTTGTTAAATCAATCAATATTGATTACTCTTGAAATAAAAGAACATGAAACAAAAAAAACTTGAATTAAAATAAAATATGGTTTTAAAGGAAAATCTCAAAAGGTTACAACTAGAGTTTTAAATCTCCTTAAATCATAATATTTAGATTTAGCTATATGTGACTTTAGTTCCAGTACCAAAAATACAAGAAACATAAAGAGAAAATACGAAGAAAATGAAAGAGAATGATGTAGAATGTGTAAGTCACATTTTCCTCCCCTTTTCTTACTCAAAAGCTATCTTCTCTCTATCTTGCTGAGAGTCCCTTCTAAATAAATCCAACTTCTTGCATAATAGGGATACGAATAAGTTTTCTAATGAAATTAAAACTCTTGGGGTGAATATAGTATTATAAGTGATCTCATCTTATTCACTGAAACATTCTATCAACTTTTTTCATGATTTTGACAAATAATGTTCTAATTTGATGCAATATCTACTTGTCACTTACTAAAATAAAAAATATTAATTTTACTATTCATGCACCAAAAATCAATCTAAAATAAAAGACATAATTATAATTAATGCAACCAATCATATCTTATCGGTTAGAAGTATCCCGAGTCTTTTGTATTGCTTCTTTATGAATATATGTATAAAAATCTACTTTTGTGCCATGTTATCCTATTAATCTTTGATTGAATTATATTAAACACTTGTATCTAAAATAATTCAATCAAATAAAATGAACAAAAAGAAAACCACAAAGGTAAACTTTTGAAATAAAAGAGATTAAATTACACCTCAAAAGAGACTCGATTTATGTACACTGTACCTTCCACCGGAAGTCTTTAACAAGTATAAAATTAACTATACCTTAGGTATAGCAGACAGGGCCATTAAAAAAGGAGCTATAAAACAAGAAGCAACATTCTTCAAAAGACATAGCAACTTTTGCCCACTATACGTCGTCTTCTAAATTTCAACAGCACACCAAGTTAGTACCTTACTCCACCTACATTACTTTAATCCAGCATGATGCCGTATTATTCCCTCCTAACCGGTAACGGAGAGCTTCAGCTTTATCGGGTTTGATTTAATTCAATTACATTACCCATGTGTCCGTTGGTCCCGCCTCCCGAGATTCATACTTCCTCTTCTCAAATTTATGTTAAATTATTCCAATAAATTATTAAATATGTTCTTATTTTTATTTTATTTTATTTTATAAGTAGTATTATTAATTATACATACGAAAACACGTTTTTTCCCCTCGGCTCGTAGAGACGAGATGACAATAAGCTATTTCATAAGTTTAAATCAAGGTATTTTTAATAGATATTAAATTAAATTAGGTTCTGATTAATTTGACACATAATTTTTCTAAATAAAATGAAATTATTTTATTTAAAAAGAGTTAGAATTAAACAACTAGGTCTGGATTTAATTATAAAATTATTATTTTATATTTTTAATTATAAAAAATTAACAAAACCGGTCCGTGAGTTAGACAACAGTATCACTCTCAGTAACAAAAGTTTATTATTTATATAATAACTCTATACAACTAATTATTATTATTAATTATTAGTTGTAAAATTTTAACAAAATAGGAAGAGTAAAGCAAGCCTTCCACAAAAAGGCTTAATACTTTCCAAATTCCAAATATCATTATTACTCCCTTCGGTTCATAATAAGTGTCGTTTTAGAATAATGCACACTTATTAAGAAAATTAATGAAATATCTGGTATACCCTTATTAATTACATGTTAAAGTACCTTAAAAATATAATCTGTGTAATTAAAATGTGAGAGAAATTAAAGAGTAATTTTGTATATAAAATTATAAATATGCATAAAAAGTCACAAACGATACTTATTTTAAATAATTAAGATCTATTTAAAACGACACTTATTATAAATTGGAGGGAGTATTTATTACCCTTTTATTATTACAGGTCCATCAATTTGGGGCCCAATTAAAACTCAAGAAACAAAAATCTAACACTCTTTCCAATGACACGTAGCACAACGGGGTAGGATATCTTAGTAATTATGTAAACTTCTGAGGGGCTAATATTTTCAGGTCCCATTTTCCCGCCCACCAACGCCTAGACAACCCAACATAAAATCCCTCCGCTTCAGATTTTATTTACTTGGTTCTACCTAGTTTCTTCCACTTCTTCACTGTCTCTCTGCTCTTTTCTCTCCGATTCTTTCAGAGCAAGTCTCTCGCTGTACACTCCTCTTCTTCTCTCTTTTGAACACATTATCTCGTCATTTTAGACTTCTTACTCAGAGACTTTTGTTTTGTTTTTACTTTTTTGGAGATTTTTAGGGTTTGAGATGGTATCTGACGGCGAAATGAAGGTCGACGAGTCGGCAGGGTCTCCGACGTCGGTTCTCGAAGATGAGGTAGTGTTATTATGTTTGTGATCTTATGTTTCGATTTCCTTACTCTGTTTCTCGGGAAAAAGTGAGATATTCTCGCGGTCTGTTTTGATTTTTTTTTTGTCGAGAATGAGGAAACTGAGCAAGAAGAATAGCCTCGTTGCCTTGCTATTTTTGTGCACTTCTGAACCAATCTGAGACCTTTATTTTTTTTTTTCGATCTATTGTCTTTATCACGCTGTTGCGTGTGGCTATTTCGTTTTCCCGCCATGTAATGTAATGTGGTTTCAATGTTTCTTGGGTTTGTTGGTTTTGGGTCTGAAGGCCAAGTGCAAGGAGAAAATGGAAGTCAAGCTGGAGGAAGATATAGTTTTGGCCAAAAGTGGGGATTCCAATCCTATATCAAGAGATATGGCAGAGGAAGAAGAGAAGCTGTTCGAAGCTCGATTGAAAGAAGAAGAAGGTGAGAGAGAGAAAGAGGCAGTGGAGGCCCCCCATTTGAACGATACTCAGTACACCAAGTTGGATGAGCTTTTGACTCAAACTCAACTCTACTCGGAGTTCTTGTTGGAGAAGATGGATGAAATTACACTTGTATTTACTTGAAGTCTCTCAAAACTTCTTGTTTTCTTGGTAATTTTTTTTCCTCTGTTGCCTAAACTTCTATTATAAAATTGTATTGGTAGAATGGGTTGGAGCAGGAGAGCCAAACTGTAGAGAAAAAGAAAGGGCGTGGTTCGAAAAGAAAAGCTGCTTCCCAATATAATTCTGTAAGCTTCTATCAGCTTCTTTATGTAGGACATTGTATTTTTGCACCACATCGTACTAGTATGTAGAGGGAACCTGCTTGGCTAATGGGCTGCATCAGTGTGTCCTTGCATATTTTTCACATAGGAACACATGAAATTAGCTATCTATCATTTAGTTTCTAGTCCAGTATATTAGCTGCCGAAACTACAATGTAAACATTGAGAAATCAGCTGCACAAGAATACATGTTTGCAAACGAGAAGAATTTTTTACTTCGAAGTAGCTGTTATATTCTGTTCTCAAATTTATGTGCATTTTGGATTGCTTTGGTAGTGAATTTTTATGTCTTTTACTTTCCACCAGAGGAAAGCCAAGCAGGCTGTGGCTGCTATGATTACAAGATCTAAGGAAGGTGAAAAGAAAGAAGACATGAATTTAACCGAGGAAGAAAGACTTGATAAAGAGCAGAGAGAGTTAATTCCTTTGTTGACTGGTGGCAAGTTGAAGTCTTACCAACTCAAAGGGGTGAAGTGGTTGATATCTTTGTGGCAAAACGGCCTCAATGGGATTCTAGCTGATCAAATGGGCCTTGGGAAGACCATTCAAACTATTGGTTTCCTTGCACATCTGAAAGGAAACGGTTTAGATGGCCCTTATTTAGTGATTGCTCCTTTGTCTACCCTCTCAAATTGGGTAAATGAGATTTCACGGTAAATTCTTGGCTAAATAAATTATGATCTGATTTGAAACTTCAATTCTTTAGTGCATATGATTTTTCTACATATATTTGAACAGGTTTGCACCTTCAATGAATGCTATCATTTACCATGGTGACAAGAAGCAAAGAGATGAGATAAAGAGAAAGCACATGCCTAGATCCATTGGACCCAAATTCCCAATACTTGTCACTTCTTATGAAGTTGCATTATCTGATGCTAGAAAGTGTTTAAAGCAGTACACTTGGAAGTATGTGGTGGTAGATGAGGTGAGTGGTCTTAGGAGTTGCCCAATTGGGACAAAGCAATGTTTAGCATTATATGGATTTCTCAAATGTGGTAAATAAGTTATTGTGTATGGTCAACAAGGCTTACTTTTTTGTTGGCAATGCAGTATGCTTTATTCAACACTACAAATTTGTCTTCAGAAGTCTCTTTGTGTTCTGGAATGGTCTTGCCTATTCTACTTCATCCTATAAGTTATCATAGCGATGGCTCACAATTTTTTTGAAGCTTATGGCAAAAAAAAATCTTAAATTAGATTGTCAGACTGTTAAGTTGGATTTCTTAGTGCTAGAGAGTTATGTTCTTTAATTGTGCTTTATCTTAACCCCTTATGCTTTAATTTTCAAACGTGTGGTTTATCTCACTATGATTTATTTTTGGAAGGGACACCGCTTGAAGAACTCAAAATGCAAACTGTTCAGAGAACTGAAATTCATACCTATGGAGAATAAGCTTCTGCTCACTGGGACACCTCTGCAGAACAACTTAGCAGAGCTTTGGTCATTGCTAAATTTCATTTTGCCAGATATATTTCAATCCCATGAAGAATTTGAATCCTGGTAAAGCAAAGTCATTGGTTTTCTATCGCATTTTTTGTGTACGTACCTTTGCTGAGGGGTAGAGCTGGCTAGGGAAATAGAACATACTAAAGTAATGGTGGTTTTTCACCAAAGTATGCAGTAATTAATGGAAGTGTTGTCACAGGTTTGATCTGTCAGGAAAGTGCAATAATGAAGCAGTGAGGGAAGAGTTTGAAGAGAAGAGACGGGCTCAAGTATGTGCATTTCTCGAAGATGCAATGTTATATTTTACAAGGCATTCTGCCTAAAATGCCCCACTTCATACTGGTTTGATGATCTTTTAGGTGGTAGCTAAACTCCATGCCATACTGCGTCCATTTCTCTTACGAAGAATAAAAGCTGATGTAGAGCAGATGCTTCCAGCCAAAAAAGAGATTATTCTCTATGCTACGTTGACTGAGCATCAGAAGAATTTTCAAGATCATTTAATCAACAAGACATTGGAAAACTACTTACGAGAGAAAGGAGATTCAGGTACCATATAACTTTGAAGTGTAAGAAAAGCTTCACTGAACATGGTGTCTCTTCAGAAAACAATGAGAATAAGCTAACATTACTTCAAATACTTTTGATGTTTTGAGATGACTCTAGCTTGATGAGCGGGAGGAATATTGTTTGGAGTTGGCCTTGCTGGCAATACATAATGAGTTTGGAGTTAGAACTGTAGGGCATTCTGTGTAAATTGACTGGCCTGAGGAAAATTTTCTTCCAGTAATTATGGAAGAATGTGATGATCCTCATACATGTATAGCTTCAACATATTATTCTTGAAAAATGAGAGGACAGTAGTAGTTCAAAGAAGTTGAGATGAATGTCAACTTTCACATTTAGGTCTTTAATGTTTTTCCAAATGGAGCAAACTGGGTAAAGTTATTGTATAGCTATACAATATATGCACTTAGTTCAGAATATGATAGTTCTTGGTATATTCTTAATTGTCACAAGGTTTTTGTTTACTAACCGCTATATTGTAGCATATTCTCCTGATTTATGTATTAAGTTGTGATTTTTTTGGTTCTAGCACGTGGAATGAAGGGAACGCTAAACAATTTGATGATTCAACTACGCAAAAACTGCAACCACCCGGATCTCTTGGAATCAGCCTTCAATGATTCGTGTATCTGATTTATCCTAATTTTTCATTTTGTGGCAAAATTTTCCTGAAATATTAAAATTTTCCTTGCTTCCCTTTATTTGAGCAGATTTATACCCACCTATAGAAGAGATTGTTCAGCAGTGTGGAAAATTTCAATTGCTAGACAGATTGTTGAAGCGGTTATTTGACTGCAAGCACAAAGTATGACAATGCAAGCTCATGTGTTCTGTAAGATATTATTTGTTCTCATGTTGTTTGCCTTTGCTACAGGTTCTGATCTTCACGCAATGGACCAAGATTTTGGATATAATGGATTACTATTTTAGTGAGAAAGGATTTGAAGTATGTAGAATTGATGGCAGAGTGAAGTTGGATGATAGGAGAAGACAGGTTATTCTTTTCCTTTTATTTTCATACAAATGAAGATATTGTATCCATTGAATTGTCCTACTAATGATATACATATATGCTGATATATTATGTGAAGAGATTATAATTACAATTTGGAGTGAATGGAATTACATCAAAGGCGGTATAGCTACTGATTACATTTTTCCTTGAACAGATTGAGGAATTTAATGATGTGAACAGCAATTATCGTATTTTTCTTCTCAGTACTAGAGCAGGTGGATTGGGTATCAATCTGACTTCTGCAGATACCTGTATCCTGTATGATAGTGATTGGGTATTTTCTTGATCTCTCATTCCTTCATCATTTAACCTCATATCTCTTCATGTCTTAAGAGCATCTGTGAAACAAAGTCATTAAACTGTAATTGTATTTCAGAACCCACAAATGGATTTGCAAGCCATGGATAGGTGCCACAGAATTGGACAAACAAAGCCTGTTCATGTTTACAGGCTTGCAACAGCACAATCTGTTGAGGTATTTCACTGACAAACCTAACTTTGTTGAATGATGTTGTAGGTATTCACAAAATGATAAACTGTATGCCAACAGGGTCGCATTCTCAAAAGAGCTTATAGTAAGTTAAAGCTTGAGCATGTGGTCATTGGAAAAGGTCAGTTTCATCAAGAACGCATCATGCCCAATAGCATAAAGGGCATAGAGGTTTGTCTATTTGCTTTAAATTTATCTGTTACTTGGCAACCCACTTATTTTGTAGTCTTAGGAGTTAGTTATATCTAATAATTATAACTTTCTGTTTGATGCTTTCTTTTATACTTGGTATTTGAAGCTGAGTTTTTAATTGCTTTATGCGGATCATTGCTTAACCTTTATGGTAGTGACTTAAAGGGGCATTTTGAATAGCAATTATGAAATAGGATTTCCAGAAGGTATTTGAAGCTATGTTTACCATCTTTTGTTTTAACCATAGTAGGATGTGACTTATTGATTGTTCTGAACACTTCTTTTTTTGTCTTTTTCTGCTTAAATCTTGTAGGAAGAGGATATCCTAAGCCTGCTTCAAGATGAAGAAACTGCTGAAGACAAGCTGATACAGACGGATATCAGTGATGAGGATTTGGATAGGGTCTTGGATCGAAGTGATATGTTAGTGGCTTCTTCAGATGAGAAAGACGATAATGTTGCTCTTGGGGCACTACCCCTCAAAGGACCTGGATGGGAAGTGGTGATACCAACTACAGGTGGAGGCATGCTTGCTACACTGAACAGTTGATCGTTCAATGGTATGGAGGAGGGTGGCCTACTTTTCTTTATGAGATAGTCTTAGATCATGTTTTCGTTTTGGAGGAATGATTGAAAGGATGCCTAGCTTGCGTCCAGTTTTTGTAAGCAAACTGTTGCTTTCTCGATAGCCTCTTCCATTTTGCAGCTGTCTTTTGGAGCTCTCAGATTATTCAGGAAGAGGTGATTTTGTAAATGTCTTTATTAGATACAACTACTGCAGTATCAAGAATCAGAATTGCATGGCTAACAAATTCACTACGAAACCACTGTTGTTATAATTATGTTTGCAAGCAAAGCAAGAAATATATAGATAAATTGTAAGCTATTATTTCGTGCACTCTCTCCGGATATGCCCAAAGTACTGTTCCAACTTCAAGGCTTAGAATCGGGGGAAGTTCCAAAGAACATATTTAGACGTGACATTCTGGAACTTTTATTTTTCTTCAGTCAAGGTATAATCGATGCCAATTTTGTATTGTCTCTCTTAATAAATTCAAGATGAGTATGACATCATCCTAGGATCAACTCTAGTGTCGGTCTTATTCTGCTTCCCAGTTTCTTAAACCTTCACGAAAGATGGGTGCCTGTTATCTCAGCAAGTCCAGTTCCTATTGCTTTGCTCCACCAACTTCTCTAGTTTTACACATTTTCAAGTTAGAATTAGCTCTTGAAGTCTTTTACAAAATTATTGTTCATCTTATTATTTTCTAAATAACTATGAAATATCTTCAATCAGATAACTATAAAGAAAGTTATGCTAAATCTTATATTATCTCCTGAAATTTATAACCTACAAAATAATGAACTAAACATAGAAAAATATAATACAATCTTATATAAAACATGTGAAAGTGCCAACTGCCAAGTTAATTAACCTTAAATAATATGGTAAATTAAACACTTATCAAATTTTCTCACACTTAATTGATTGCTTGTCCTTAAGCAGTCAATAACGAATAAACCCTAAATGCAAGCCTAAACTCAACTATAATAAAAATTAACTGCATTTTTGTAGTCGAAGACCTTTCACAAATTGAGATTTGGCTGTAGAAGGATCGAATTGTATCCAAAGACCAGGAGAACACAAAAAAGTAACAAGAGAAGCATACGGACCAATCAGCCGTATCGGTCGTATTGTTGAATTTGGAATAAAAGGAAGAGTAATGCTTCCTAGCACGGGACAGAGAATATGACCACTTAGATCAGAATAGCATTCACGAAAATGTTCTAACATAAAGTCCAGGACATTTAGCATATGCCACAAGCCTTTAAACCTCTTGGTGTCTTTAGTGAAAAAGTTAAAATCTCCTAAGGGTTAGATTCAAACTTGATTTCATTTCACTAATAAGAAATGGAGAATCCACCAGTTTTTGGCAAGATAATTGGTTATCTATGGGTCATTTGGAGGAAATGGATGATACCTCTCCTCTCAGGTCTGTAATTCACTAGAAAGCAATAGTAGTAGAAGTCTTGATGAATAAGGAGATTATCAAACAAGCTCCTATTCCCAGCTCAATGAAATATGAGATTATTCATGTCACTATCATCAGCATAGATAATGACTGGGTTATTTGGAAACAAACACTTAATGACATATTCACCAATCAGTCATACAAGAAGGTTCTCTTCTGCAATTTGGTAACTATACCTTGGACAAAAATGGCATAATTCAGTCATCTTCATCGATGAGCTTTCACCTGTTGGACCCCGAACTTTTTTTTGGAGATTTGATTTATTTAAATGGAATTAAATGAGGAAATATAGTATGATTTCTTGAAATAAATGAAAGGTATAATTGAATTTACGAGCATTTGATGAAATGAAATGAGTGTTTTGTATATGAATGGTGTTATAAGATGAGTATGTGCTTTAAGAAAATTAATGAGAAAAAGAATTGATAAGAATTGATGGATTTGATTTATTTGCTTTGACTCCGTTCTTTCGTTTATGCCTTTCGATTCGATCGATTTCGTTTCGTTTTTTTTTTCGATTGGGATCCGTTTCCCCGGTATCGGGTCCCAACATAGATGGTATTAGAGCAAGTTAGGTTTGGTTGAGAGTTGGGTTCCGGTAACAGGTCCCAACAGTAATAGTACATTAAAGTTGATTTTTAAGCTTGATTGAGAAGAATTTGGAGAGTGTGTGTTACTTTTGTGGACTTGTGAGGATAAATGGCTTAGCATTATGGAATTTGGTATTCAATATAATATAATTGGGCTACATTGTGGGTTATTATACTTTGGAGTTGTGCTAAGTATTGTGGAAGTGTTTTGTGAAGTGGAGTTGTGAATTATGGTGAATGGTTAGCTAGTTGATTATGTGAATGTGAAGAATGCCTCTATGATGTAAACAATAGACTATAAGAATTTGGGTTCTTTAGTATCCTTCTTCATCGAAACCACTAATTCTAAAGGACATTCTGAGGTACAAAAATTCAAAGAACAAGGAGTGGTATAATAAGATAAGCAAAATTCACATGGTCACTGAAAAAACCATAATCTCATACATTGATTGGATCTTTAGGATTCGCAAGTACATTGAAGACTATAGTGGTATTACTTAACAACTCCACAAGGAGAGTACTACCTGAAGCCATCTAAAGAATTTTTTGCCAACATGGTAAGGTCAAACTAAAACCGTTATTTATTTATTTTACATCAGAGGTACTAAGATTATAATTTCAAAAGAGATAATTAAATAGCACCTCAAGCTGCCATCAGAGGATAGGATATTGAGTTTTCATAGTGGAAGGCGATCATGACATCATGACTTGAGCTAAAGTGATGCACAACATATACTTATGTTAGGTATTACCCATTTAGTTGGATGGATGCATTTTTTATATAAAAAAAATTAGCTATACAATCCTAGATAGTGGCCTACATCTTGAATTATAATGTCCAGCATCAATCCAATATGTTGAACTAACTCCAAACGATAAATATGTACCTTACGGATCTCCTTTTCAATAGGTTAGGTGAATCTCCACTAGTTTGATTATCATCTTTGATGCTTTAGTGGATCAACAACGTGGTTTGACATAGGTAATCAAACAAGAATTATATATTTTTGGTGTTAATAGGTTGCTACTAAAGCAAGGGATGGATACCTTTTTAAACTTGGGATTGTACTAGAAACTCTAATTATATCAATAATGACCGGATGATATTATTTAGATACATGTGGGAGAACAAAAGGTGGGTTAATCCATATAAACTTGATAGAGGGTACCTTAGTAACCCTGGCAAAAGGTGCATTTGGATGATTATGATGAAGGTGTTAAGGGTCAAATTAGGAACATGGGGACAATTGGTAGGCTACTGAGGTTATAATACATTAGTTAACATCATCCATCAATATATTATAACAATAATTTATATGTATGAACGCCAAATTGGATTCAATGATAGCCTATCTACAACAATTTCCACCATCATCTGCCCTAGTCTAATGACTTTAGGCTTCTCATCACTTCATGCATTCATATAGTTTTGTTTAAGATATTTTTTTCATTTTTTATTTTAGCTTATTTTTTATTTTATTAAATTGAGAATGATAGAAGTTTTAATACAAGTTGGATTTTATTATTTATAAGCCTCTATAGTTTTATTTTAAGTATGGTGTACATTAAGTTTGGTTGAGTGCTTTAAAACAAGATATTTTCATTTTATCTATTTAAGTTTTAAGTTAGTTTTCTATATCTTTTATTTCCTATTTTATGTAGAATATTAAGAACAATATTGTTCTAAATGTGCGGGAGATTTAGAATGATCAAATTACATGAATTTTTTCTAATTTTTGTGATTTAGCTTTTGTTTTTGGGATGTATGTTTAGGTACTCATAAGTAGCTCTATGTTGAGTTTATGCATGATTATTAGTGAAGATTGATTGGAAAAATTATATACTTAATATGATTAAGTGAATGGAATACAAATCCTAACTTTATGAATGATACAAAACTGAATTTGTTAAGTGATTATACTTTGCTTTAACTTGAGCGATCCTGTAAGAAATTTAAACCTTAATATCATATTTCAATGATTTCTTATGTGGATATCTTCTTTTATTTTGAATTTTTAAAACTTGATTTTTATCTTTTGAGATTATACCAAAATTTCCATAAACATAAAATAATTAAGAAACTTAGGATTTGAGTTTGAGTTAAATTACCTACCTTTTATACATTATTCCATTAAAGAGTCCTATTAATACCTTAGCAAGTTTATCTACATTTGGTATTATTCTTCATGGCAAGCCATAGAGTGGTGGTGTTGGGACCCGTTACCGGAACCCAACTCTCAACTAAACCTAACTTGCTCTGATACCACAAATGTTGGATCCCGTTACCGGAAACCCAACTCTCAACCAAACCTAACTTGCTCTGATACCACAAATGTTGGATCCCGTTACCGGAACCCAACTCTCAACCAAACCTAACTTGCTCTGATACCAACTTGTTGGGACCCGATCT
>JAOTAX010000196.1:24819850-24833144 GCA_025629825.1 Erythroxylum guanchezii
CATGATTTGTTATAGAGATGTTTTGGAAGTTGGATGATCCATATAATGGTGTTAGGATGAGTATAGAAAATCAATTAAGAATAGGAAAATGAATATGTTCTGTTTTTGAATAATGAGCAAATATAGATCATGAATTGATTTGTGAATGTTTTGATTTGAAATGGAGTTGAGAATGAGGAGTGATGAGGTAAAAAAAAGTGATCTTGGTATGAGTTGTGTTAGGGTAAGAATTGGAAACAAAATTTAGTAGTTGAGCTGGAAAAATGTTAGCACCAACATGGTCTCTGAGTATGCTTCAGTCTTTTAGCCATAACTTCTTCTATAGTTGTGCAATTGAGATAATTTTTAGTTTGGATTAAACTAGAGGCATATGGCTATATTTCTTATGAAGACATCGAATTTAAACTTTGTCTTTAAGAGTCCCAAATTTTGACATGAAATTAGGAACTGGGTGCAGGAAAAATTGTGGATGAATTTTTATGTTGTGTTATGTTTTGAGTGAATGAATTATAATTAGTGTTTGAATGGTTATGGAGTGATAATTGCACTAGAAGAGGTGAAATTGAGTAGATTATGGGTGTATATGATGTTAGAATGGATGTAGGAACCATTGGAGAGGTTTTGGAGGGAGTTTTGGGTCACATATGTCTGTTAAACGGACATTAAGCCCATTAAACAGACCTTCTCAGGTCTAAAAAGGCCCCCAGACCAGTCCATGTCCGTTAAACAGACATTAGGTCTATTAAACAGGCTTTCTCAGGTCTGGAAAGCTTCCCTAAACCCGTCAATGTCCGTTAAACGGACATACGCAAGACAACTACAGCAAATTGCAATTTTTGACCCTCTAAATGGTAAAATCTCGCTTTGAGATCTTTATGAAAGTTATAGATCTAGAAGTTCTCTTTCAAATCATCTAAGAATGACTTCAATCAGATGTCTACAGTGAAATTTATGCCAATTGTCCCAAAATAGGTTCAATATGATTGGGGACATAATCATGTTTGATTCTTTTGGCCATCACTTTACCATCGGACCCCCAAATGAAGTGATTCTCAAACCAATAGATTCCTAACACATTATTCTATCTCTGCAAAAAAATTGGTAGCATTCTAGATTTAATTGAAATAGATTGATCAAAAAAATGTGGAATATGTTGGAAAAAGTGAAATAGGATCAATTTACTGAACATACGTCAGTTTTTTGGTTATAGCTTGATCTTTAGTCATCCAAATGAGATGGTTTTTAATTTGGAGTAAATTATAGAAATAGGGCTACAAATGTTTTGAAGAAGTCGAGTTTTGATTCATTCTATAAGATATTCAAATTCTAGATGGAAGTTGTGCATAGTACACTGTTTTTGTCTATGAACAACCCGAAAATGTTTAAGGCGTATCTTCCAAATTACTGAACCAAATTGAATGATTTTAGTGTCAATGGAAACCTAAGACATATAGGAACACTTTTCTAGAAGAGATTATGACAAATTACCTCATTTTTACTTTCTAATTGAATGTGAATAGTAGACCCGAAAGCATGACTTGGAAAAATCTAAAGTGAGTCAATGAGAAAGGAATAGAGATTTTAATGGTTGTAGTGAGGCATAAGCCTAAGTATAAATTATACTTAGATGAGTTTGGTTATGAGAATGATTTTGTAATGAAATTGATGGAATGATACCTGGGATTGTTATGAACATGCATTGTACATATTTCATTTCATTCATGTGCATTATTAAACACTTATGATTGTACAAATTGTGATATATGTGTATGTTATTTGATGTAGAGGAGCAATTGGAACGTCAACCCCCAGATGTTGCCAGAACTTCTAGGCATTAGCTTCTGGAGCAAACTGTGAGTAACCTAAACGGTCTCGCTTAATTGCTTGTTTGCTTAAATTATGTTTTGAGTTATTGAATGAATGTGTTTTGATTGTTGATTTTGGACAATAACATGTCCGAGGAGTTATTATTCAAGAATGTATAGGAAGTGCTGCTTGTATGTGAATGTGATGGAATAAATGTTACTCAACAATGACGTTGAATGTCGAACCTTGGGTCCGATGAAAATTGTGATCTGAATGTGAAAGTGCAAGCATTTGAATGATTGAGACAATGATATGTGAAGCATTTCAATACATGGATGCATGAAAGATAAAGGAAGTTATGATCGGAGTCGATAGTGAAAAAGAGCTTAAAGCTCATATTGTGATTAGAGCCTCAGGCTCGGTTGTGAATGTACCTGATATTCACTAAGGGATATGGGACATAATTTGATATTGCTCGGTATCCATTAAGAGATACGAGCTATTAAAAAGGCACTCGGCCACAACGACAACAATAAATAATAAGGAGTCTCACGTGCATTGCATTTATACTTGATATGTGTACTTTATATGATTGAAATGATTATGATGATTGTTCTAAAAGTGAAATGTGATATTTCGTGAATATGCAAAGATGTGAATAAGTTGTTACATGTATTGATGTGATGCATGAATTGAGTGGACCATCAATGATGGTTACCTTATTGAGTTCGCAAAACTTATCAAAAATTGCATGTTGACTTTTCAGGATCGAGAGACGATTTTAGCAACTGAGTGACGTACAAGCAGTGTAGACTTGTACTTTTGGGAAAAGACGAAATGACTCAAAGGTCGATCAGCTGGGATTGGATTGCTTAGATAGATTTTGTATATTTCCCCTCTCATGTAGCATATTTTTGTATTAGGTTGGGATCATGTACATACTTCGGATGATGTTGTAAAGGTTACATTGTAAATTCGGTTCTCATGAAATGAAAAGAGGAAATTTTGGGTTTTATTAAAGTATTGTGATTTTCATTTGATACTTTATAAGTGAATAATGATATGATGCCATGTGAATGTAGTGATCGATCGTAGCGCGCCATTATCGTAGGATATGTAGCGGAATGACCTCCGGGCGTCCCGGTGTGTACCCTATGATAAGGAAGTGCTACATCATTGGTCGAAGTCAAGAATTTTGGGAAGATATAGTAAAAAAAAGACATTACTAAAATCTAGGAAGTTCAATATGATTAGGAGAGCTTATTTCCAGCTCTATTGTATAGGGATTATAATTTGATTCAATCATTATCCATGGAATATTTTTAAACCATAGGCTGTTGGGAGAGGAAAGAACAAGTTACACTCTATTTTTTGTCTTTTTTCTTCTATCTTTAGTGAGAAAAAGATAGTCATGAGTGGTTAAATCTAAATGTTATTATCCGAGGGGAATTAAATCTATGTTTGTAACTTTGGAAGGTTTTGTTCTAAACCTATATTTTATTATAATTCGAGTGTTTTTTTTGGGTTATTCTTCAATTTCATTAATAATTGATAATGATTGATCTGACAAAGTAATTTATTGTTGATTATTCTATTAATATCCATATGTTTAATGATTCGTAATTGTTATGAATGATTTGTAATGAGTTCTTTCCACTCAAGAATTACATTCTATCAATATTCTAAAGATAATCCTTTAAATGAATCAAAATTCCTACATAATAGGGTTGAGAATAAGTCTCCTAATTAGATTGAACTTTCTAGAATGAGTGTGATTCCAAGCATAATCTTGTCTTATCAATTTTAGCAATATGTCATCTTTAACTATATCTTTCCAAAATTCATGGTTGTAACAAATGAGGCTCCAGTTAGATATTTGAATCCAAATTTGATCTATTTTGCATTTGTCTCATCCTAAAATAAAATAAATATCAATTTTACCAATTAGGAACCCAATTCAACTTAAAACAAAAGAGATAAGTCCAATTAATATGATTTAATCTCATCTTATCAAGTTCTCTCACACCAGACTTATGCTTGTCCTCAAGCATACATAAATTCAATATGTGAATCATCCTCTTAGCAGCCTATTGTCCTCTTTCATATTATCCAAAATATTCCAAAATTTAATATACATTAAAGGTTTAACATAAAATAGCATTTAAGATAATAAGCATTCATAGGATAAATTTTGAGAAAGAAAAATACGTCTCATTAATTTGATCAAAATCAAATGAGACAAGAATTAACACTCTCTTATGGATTTCACTCTATGCACTCAAAGTCTTTAGGATTTATTAAAGTCTCAAATCAAAACATAAGTTATTTCTATAAGCTTGCTCAAGAATCATATATCTGCCATTGACAACTTAATGCATAAATCAAAGAATCTTAATAAGGGTTGTAACATGGCTTAGGTAAAGATATAATAAGAAAGAAATTTTAGGTTTAAAAATTTGAAGGAAATATATAAACTTATTCACACAATTTTTAACTTAAATCAATCCGAAGTTCACTTCATTCAAATAATATCACATCATCATTTTGTGTCTTTTTTTCATATTTTTAAGAGCAAGAAACATCAAATAGGAGATTTTTCCTTTTTACTATACTTCTCCCCCATTCTATTAAATTTGAGAAATCAAAATACTATAACTTGAATCAACTAATTTACTTTTCATGAAAGTGATTAAAATCCTATGTGAATAAGCTTTATATAATTCTTTCAATTTATGGGCTCATAATTACTAAGAAAATCAATGAAAAGAATGGTAAAAATGGCTTGTAACATGGTTAATATACAAGGAAAGAAGGTTAGACTCAAATTGGTTCTTTAGGAGTAAAAATTGATATAGGCTTTTATAGGCTAAAAATGGTTATACATAATTGCCCTATTATCTTCATGCATAAATTCAACAAAATGGAGATCTTAAAATATATACAAGAGCAAGTTTTAGCATAAATAAGCCATGTTTGATAACAAAAAAAAAAAGTATAAGCACAAATGTAATGAATTGCTCCTAGGGTTAAAAGCTCACATGTATATTAAAATGCATTAAGTCTTGCACATTTTCATTCAATAAAACCAATTAGATACTTTAAGTCATTTATAAAAAAGCACTAATTATGCTCATCTCTCTCATGTATTAAAACTCAAACAAAAAATGTATCCTAACTTAAGGATATTTCTAAACAACAATAAAAAAATTAAAGGGTTCCATAAGAAAATATCAATATATATGAATCATAGCATTCAAGATTCTAAACATAAACTACATATTTCGCCAATATACTAACTCTCCCTTACACCTAAATCATATATTATCCCCGATGCATATAGAAATGGCTTACATTCAACAAAATTAATCAACGTAAAATAAGTGAAAGATTAGAATACTCCCTTTAGTTATAAGTATTTGAAACTGAATACACTATGATGTAGGTAGACATGGAGGTGTCATCCAATAAATTAGATCAAAACATCTAAATTCTTCTCAATTTTAGAAAATTTATGCTTTATTAGTAAGGAACTATTTTAGTTTCTTAGTTTCTTTGCTTTATTTTATAGTTTACTGCTAACCTCTTATCTTGTATGACTTGTTCTTCTCATATAAAGGAGTTTCAATATATTTCAGAGACTATGAACAAAGAGAGTACTAGTAGGATTTAAACTAGAGTTAAGACCCAAGGTCATTTTTATAGGGCATGATAAGACATAAGGAGGACACTCAAAGATTTTAGTTACCATAAAGAGGCTACAAAACCTTTTTTTTTCTTGGAAAGGGTTAGCTAGAGATGTCAAGAATTATATTAAATAAGAATCTTTGTGTTAAAGAAATAAATATGATTCCTCAGCTTATCCAAGAGTTTTTCAAGCTTTACTTATTCCTAAAGGATGTTGGAAGGAAATTAGCATATAATTCATTGATTGCCTTCCACCTTTAAAAGATAATTTAGTCATACTTGTGGTGGTGGACCTATTTAACAAGCATTCACATTTTATTGCCATGAAATAACCATATTTTGCTTATGGAGTAGCTCAATTATTTATTACCTTTATAGTATACCTGAATCCGTTGTGAGTAATTGAGATCCTTTATTTTTAAGTATATTTAGATTATAAGGAGAGAGCTTGAAATTTTTGACAGCCTCTTATGAGTACATTTAGATTATAAGGAGAGAGTTTGAAATTTTTGACAGCCTTTTATGGTAAGAAACATTTAGATTACAAGGAGTGAGCTTGAAATCTTTGATAGCCTACTATGGTCGGAAACATTTATATTACAAAGAGTGAGCTTGAAAGTTTCAACAACCTATCATCACAAATCTAACAGGTAAATAAAGGTAATTAATAAAATATTAGGGACATATAAGATTCATTTATTACAATTCCATAAAAATAGGTTGAATGGATTTTATTAGCTAAATGGAAGTACAATATGACCAACCCATAAATATCAAATGAATACCATTTGAGGTTATATACATATATCTACCTCCAATATAAGCCCTTTTTCATATGATATTCCAATGCCTTATATATTGATCAAGTGATTAAAGAAAGGGAAATAACACTAACAATGACAAGGTTTTGTTTAAAGAGTGTTCAAATAATATAAAGCAATAAGCAGATAGAAGAAGGTCTAACAAAAGATTTCACTTGTGAATGGGTGTTTCTTAAGCTACAACCTTACAAGCAGCACTTACTACAAGGAAGAATATATTACAAACTCTCTCTCCCATGTATTATAAATCTTATAAAATTGTCACCTTACTTGCTAAGACTTCTGTACACCTTATATTTCATTTATCCTAGTTCAAAAGGTTTACATCATGTCAGTCCCCACTTCATCTAACCTGCTTGCACATTTTAATATAATTTATCATACACTTGTGGTAAGTATAGGAAGGAGAGTGGTGAAATAGGATAATAAATCAGTAACTCATATTTTGGTTTAATGGGAGATGGTTCAACTAAGAATGTAACATGAGAATATTTTTTAAATTATAAAGAAGATATTCATAACAAAACTTAGATATAAAGTTCATAAAAAGGGAAATTTATTATAAGAAAAGAAATAGAACTTATTGTAGGAAGTTCCAAAAAAAAAGACTAAATAATTATTTGAAAACATATTGAAAGTGTTATCCCCTAATGACACTCATTAGGGGGGTGGATAGGGTAAATTCAAGAATTTAATCAAAGGATACTAACTTATAAAAACAATGCCTACAAGTTATAGCAGATGCAAAAATGAAATCAATGTAAAGGAATTTAACTATGTTTGTAAATAATAAAGTAAAGAGAACGGGAAGAGAAACACTAACTGATTTATAGTGATTCAGTAAACAATCCTTGTCTAAATCCATTCTTAAGACTTGTCTTGAATTTCTACTATAATTTTTTCTTTCAAGGTGAAGAACAACCTTGTACAATCTTTTATTTTGGCAAAGATGAAACTCCTTTTCAATTTGTATTTAAGGTAAAAAGGAACATCTAACCACTTTAGGTACTCCTACATTAATCATAAACCCTAAAAGTAGCTTACAACTCAAACTTGCTCAATTGGATATTTTGATAATCACAAAAATGCTCACACATTTAAAATGAGACAATGAATGCTTAAATGATTGAAAAATACTTAGAAAAGTGTGTAAAAGACACTTAAATGCTTCTTAATACTAAGTCTAACAAGAAAATGCCTATTTATAGTGTTTTGGGATCTTCCTAATCGTTGGAGCTAAGAACTAATGTTACAATATCTATATGCAAAGCATTGGTCAACCGATAAGCATATTGGTCAACTGGCATGCATTAAAGGCTTTAGATTTAGCTATATCGATAAACCAATTTGGCATATTGGTTGACTAATACATCAACCAGTGTTATAACAAAATGTTGGTACTTTAAATTTAACAACTATAACTTATATCGGCTAATCACTGACCCATATAGATCTACCGATCACCCTAAAAATATGATTTTAACACATTCAAATGCTTAAAATCAATTTGATAAATGCACTTATGAATTAAGCATTCTAAAAAGTTCCCCAGATTTTGTTTGAAAGATCGAGAGAATTTTATATTAAAAACAAAACTTTAATACCTATTAGTAAATGGAAAGACTCATTTGATAAAGAAAAGTGAAAAATTTATGTATGGTGAGCCTTTTAGTCTATCGAAAGTAAATAAGATAAGCTTACAATAAGTAATACATACAAATAACATCAATGTATTTTAATCTTCTTCTTAACTTAATCTTGATATTAAAGATTGCAAACTTTGTCTTTCTTTCATAATCCTTTGATTTGGCGATATCTTATTCTTATATTCCTTCTCATCAATAACATTAAACTCATATAGTAATGCTATTTTTTTATCATCAAAACATTGATTGTAACCTTCTTTGGTTTAGCAATCTCCCCTTCTTTTATGATGATAAAACATTTGTGATATTAGAAAGAAATAAGAGAGTTTAATCATACAGGTAGTTATTCACATTAAGATATTAATTATTTCCCCCTTAATTCGTGCATAAAATAAATCAATATCATAAACATAGTTCAATATTAAGATCATAATTTAACAAAAAAAATTTCATTATCAATGAAATATCCATAATAGTCCACTACATATAAAATGACAATTACTCCCCCTGAATTGTAGCATTTCTGTCTAACATCACAAAAATTATTCTCCATTTTTGGAAACATAAAAAATCAACTAGATGGAGGGAAAAATAAGACTTGATCAAACTTTATAGATTGTTAAGTCGATTCATCATAATGTCTCAAAAAGAATCAAACTCTACTCACAACATGCTAAGATGATACTTAATGGCCACTAAAAGGGCATCTTGTGGGGAGCAATGATGTGGCCAAAAGGTGGTCACATCATCTTCTATAGGTAGCTCAATAGTGTAGCTCAACAGGGGCTCATCGGGACCATCAACATATGAAAAAGACTCACATATTAAGGTTGCTGAGACTAAGATGCAAGTGTGATATGGTTATTTAACCCTCAATTAATTTGTACCCCATATGGTTAAGAGTTGCGGAGTCAAAGAAGAAATCAAAGTCAGTCTCATTGTCAGTGGGAAGAATATGATAGTGCTGGAAGATGAAGGGATATGAAATGTTTTGTTTATTTTTTTTGGTTTGATAAAAATGGACCATATTGAGTAAAAGAAAGAAATCAAGATGAATACACTTTTTTAACATAAGAGTGGAGTGGAACTAAAGGTCATCGTGGCATAGAAAAGTAAATTGATCATTGGTACTCACAAAATTATACTTGATGAATAGGTAGTGAAAGCGAGGGATAACATTAAGGCCATGAAGATCATTGGGTTTCCTATGAACCTCTGTATGGGTGCCTAACTAAAAATTGATTTTGATTATATCAAATATAGAATAGGGTTGGATGTTATATTTAGTGCGACAACTATAGTATGTAGGATTTTCAGGAATAGGAATGCCAAAGATCTCATTGATGGAATCATAAGTAAGGTTGATTTTGACACCATAAAATTTGGAGAAAATATAGGTGTCACCACGAATCGCCTTACAATGATCACTGGTATAAAATAAGCTAACATTGGTAAGATTGATATGATAGGTCTTAATAAGAAAGGATTCTCACCCTTGATTAACAAAATAACAAGCAAGGCTATAATCCTTGAATTGTTCTAAATTGGTAGGGGAGAACATGATTATTCCTTCTCTTTCTCTTTCTCTTTCTCTCTTCCCTTCAATTCATCTTTTTTATCTTTATAATATTGCATAAAAATTTAATTTCATACATTTTATTATTTAATGCATACAACTACGCTAAAATCATGTACTAAAAACAATCAAAACTCCATTAACTTACCTTGTTGATTTTCAAGTACTATTCATCAAGAACACCCTTATAATTTTACTTCATCTTTTTCCCAACGTTCTTGTTGATATGGTGAGTTTAGGGAGTCTAGGTTGATGATTTAGTGTTTAACAGTTGATTTAGGGGTTAAAGATAGAGAAAGTTGGCTTGTAAGTGGAAGAAAATGAAAGAAAATGGAGAAAAAGAAGAGAGGTTATTCTCGACAATCTTTGGTGAAGAAAAGAGTATTAGGTGGCAATTTATGCTATTAGTCCCATTAAAACAAAATACTCATTAATGCATATAAAAACAAATGTTATTCTTTTCTTCTTCTTAATAAATAATACCTATTAAAAAAATATCAAACATACATAAATAACATAATTAATATCATTTATTTCCATTAATATTTTTTGAATTGACTTTGACGCTTTTTTGGGTCAAACTTTGACCATTGGTCAACTCTTGATCAAATCCTTAAAATGAACTCATTTTGACCTTAATTAAATCCTCAAGCTATCCTTGAATAATACTATTTGATGCCAAATAAAATAAAGTGCAGTTCGAGTCCCGAGTGTCATTGTTCACCTCGGGGTGCACTATTCACGAGCCAAAAAGTACTATTTATGAAATTGAGATTTTTAGGGCATTAAACTTTATGATTTGAATTTACTTATGAATACCTTGTTGCATTTGGGTCTCTAATATCGATGAAATTATTTTTTTAATGGTTGCTTTATAGGTTTAATTGGCTCAATATGGAACTATAATAGTTTTTATGGTGGATGTTTCATATTTGAACCTGAATTCAGATATGGTGGTAGGGATATGGCTACATTTGACAATGTCGACGTTAACAATGTTAGTAATAGAAAAATATATGAGATGGGGAAGGAGCTAGGGTATAATCAAATTGATAAGGTATATTATAGGGTACTTGGTTTTAACATTAAGGAGTCATTAAGAGTTATAGAGCCAAACGAATGTTGCATTAGGCTAGCCAACCTTATGCAAATACATGGGATTATTGATGTATATATAGCTCATTAAGTAGAAACACCAATTCATGCTCATAACTTATTACATGTAATTAGAGGAGAGGACCATGATGATGATGAACATGGTGTAAATGTGAAGGAACCAGGTGCTCATAGGAATATGGATGAGAATATGGAGGAATAGGGTTCAGAATTGAATGAAAATTTAGAGGAACAGAGGGCACAAATGGATGAGAATATGGAGGAACAAGGTTTAGATGTGAATGAAAATTTATAGGAATGAGGTGCACAAATGGATAAGAATATAGAGGAACAGGGTTCAGATGTGAATGAAAATTTGTAGGAACAGGGTGCTCATATGGATGAGAATATAAAGGAACAAGGTTCACATTTTCAATCAAATTTCTATGTAGACATTCTAGATGATGATCATCCAGTTGAAATTGAATCAACAGATTGTGGTATTGTTATTGGTACTGATGAATATCTTAGTGGACAGGAGGTAGGTGAAGCTTTGCATAGACCTAATTCAAATGTTAGGGATAATCCTAAAGATGTTGCACATGGTTGAAGATTAGGAATAGAGTTCAAAACAGCAAAAGAATTTAAAGATGTTATTGTTGATTATGTAATACATACCAGATATAATGTTAAGTTGAAAAAGTTTGAGAGTAATCGTATTAGGTTTGTGTGTCTTGATGGATGCCCATAAGTTTTGTCTGTTGGATAATATAAGAATAAGATATATTTCAGGGTTAAAACTTATAACACTGATCACGCTTGTTTCACAACAAAATTAGTTTCTATCAAATTCTTAATGAGACACTTCAATGATATAATTTTAAAGAAGCCTAGTATCATAACCAAAAAAATGGTCAAACAATTTAGGGAAAAGCTTAATATTTTTGTTAATTTAAGCATGTGTAAAAGAGTAAATAAGATATTAAGGAAAGAAAGAGCAATAGATAATAGTACTAAATATACGAAGTTGCAAGGTCATGTACAAGAGTTGAAGATAAGCAATCCTAGATCAACATTTAAGTTATAATTGTCAAGAAATCAAGAGAGTTCGTTGCCACAGGTATTAATAAATGAAATTTTCATTATCATATTAATACTTCCTACTTCATTATTTTATGATATACAGTATATTAATACTTATTTATATTTTTTTGCAATTCAAAAGATTATACATTTGTTTTAATTCCATGAAAAGAGGGTGGAAGCATTTGAGACCAATTTTTTAGATTGATGGATGCTTCCTAGAGATAGAATTCTAAAGCAAATTGTTAAGTGCAATTAGTAAGGATGGTGATGGAGGAATGTATCCATTAGCCTAGGTAGTTTTAGAGGTAGAAAACACAGATTCATGGACTTGGTTCTTAAATTTATCTTCCAATCATATCTAATATGCAGAGGGTATATTAATATACTTACAATTGAAATCATTATATGAAAGAGGAACTAATATCTTTTTAATTTGATTTAGGGATTAGTCAAGGTTATAGAGGAGACTTCGTCGAATGTAAATCACCGAATGTGTGCCAGATATATATATCACAATTAGCATGGCCACTAAAAGGGAAATGACCTCAGATTGTAGTTTGGAATTGCACTTGGTCAAACTATGTTGAAGATTTCAACAAGTAACTGAAGAGACTTGACAAAATAAACCTTGGATTTGCTTCCGCATTACTTGAATATCCTAAAGGGAGGTGGGTAAGTGATTGAGCCTAAGTTTATCATATAAATTGGCTACACTTTCATGTTTTTTTAACATACTTTTTGACTCTTACTTAGTGATTTTGTGCTTAAATTGGTCCCTTACAGTGAGCTTATATTTTGTGCAATTTGTTAGTAAAAATTGTTGCAAATTGACATTAATTGCATTATAATTTTTCTAAGGACAATTGATACTGCAAATTGTTATTTTATATTGTAGGAGAAAAAGGAGTCAAAAGATTAGAAGAGTCAACAGGGCATGAGGTACTCAACACACGTCGCGGCGCAACAAGTAGAAGGCACGTCGTAGCGTAAACTAATTATCTCGCCGCAACGCATTATCAAGCAACAACGCACCGCTGCGTCGATTAATTGTTCTACTGCGGCGAGTGATCCAAGAAGTACATGTCGTGGCGCAGCTCCCTCCTCGTCGCGACGAGAAGTCGGGTATCTGGACTTTAATTGGAAAGTTCTCTCACTATACTGACCCGACCTGCGACCCATCACTTAAAAACTTGCCGAATTAGGTTAGAAAGAAGTGGATATTTTACAAAAGCATTCGGCAGGAGGAGGAGAAGACGGAAACCAACCGACACTTCACCACCTTCACGTCCCGCCTGTGACCATCATCCACCACTGCCCACCGTCTCATTGTCAACTCCACTGCAGTCTCTATCACCATGGGTGACATCAGAGCTTCAGCAGTGACAAGGATTTTCGAAGTCATGCACGGCTAGGTTTTCACACCTCTTGCAAATGTAGCAGCGGCTTGAGTTCACCGGGCTTCAACGGGGAGTAATCTTACATTGTCAAGTTTAACTGTATTAATGTAAATCTCTGAGTTAGGGTTTACGGTAGTGTAGTTAAATTAGCTTGGTTAGAGTTTAATCAAGTGTTGAACGATG
>JAOTAX010000196.1:24837564-24855124 GCA_025629825.1 Erythroxylum guanchezii
ATTTCAATCAACTCATTCTTTTTAACTTTCATGACCCATACAAATCTACTCAAATATCAAAGTCATCAAAACCAATCAATTCTTTTCTCATCAATTTTTCTTAAGCACAATAACATCTATCACACAATGCATATACAAAAATACTCATTTAAGTTTATTTAATATTTCTAAATTTCACTTAAAGACTGGGGTCCAACAATTCCAAATAGTCAATGAGTGATTTCAAATGGTTAAGATTAAGAATGAATTAAGGATTTTAGACAGAGGAAATTTGTTTTGTTAGGTTAATTAATTAGTTTAGTTATTAGTTAAGTTAATACGTTGTTTGTTTAAGTTAAGTTATTTCGTTAAGGTTAATTAATTATAGTGGGTCCTATAGGAAAAATTATTGATTTTTATTTTAAGAAAATGGGTCCCACGATGCCACGTGAATCTGACATGGTGGTGTAGCACCTGCCTATGCAATAAACGATGACCTAGCAAAACGTTAACAGCATCATAGAATCGTCAGTTTCTCCGTTATTTTAGGGTTATATTTAAACATTTTCCAAATGTTAGCGTTCAATTTGTTCTCTCTAAAATGTTAAGGTTAAATTTGTTAGAGGATGTAAACGTTAAGGTCAAAATTGGCCCTTTTGCCTCAAGAATTATTTATAACACAATTCCTTTAAGACACCAGACAAAAGAACTCCATCGAATCATAAAAGAATCTAGTTAAATGAATTACATAACAGATGTCTATAATTAGATCAAAAAGTAATCAAAAACATAAAATCCCAAAGCTCTACTTCCCTAATAACATTTAGATAAAATCCTAAAATTCTAATGCAGCCAAATTATACATAATTTAATGCAATTCACAATTGAAAAACATTAAATCAATCTTTAATTGAACTAATGAATCTTTAAATTTGTCAATCTTTAATTGAACTAATGAATCTTTAAATTTGAAATTTAATACATAAATAAGGAATTCCCATATGTCATTTAGGCAAAATGACAAAAAATTCAATTATGACAAAATTGAACATAATATAGTGCAATTTATAGTTAAAAAGGCTTAAATCAATCTTTAATCGAACTAATAAAACTCCAATATTTAAAAATTATCTAGGATGTCTATGAAGAGTCAATTCCCAACTATGAAACCTTAATCCACCCTAGATGGCAAATTGATGCAATTGAAAGGATAATGCATGAAATTAAATGAATGGACATGTATAAACATATTGGCAAGAGTGAATAATAGCTAAAGGAATAATTAATTGAATACAAAATGTGAAATTAGGAAAATCCCCAAATGTGATGAGATTAGGGTTTACCAGTAGAGTAGAAAGATGAATGTATGTTGCATGTTAATGGGCGAGCTTTTTAAAGATATGAGAGGACTAACTTGGAGGGAGCATTAGGATCTCGCCAAAGAGAGGAGGTTGGCACCAGGGAGAAGTAGCACTCTAAAAGGAGCCTTAGGATCTCGCCAAAGAAAGGAGGTTGGCACCAGGGAGAAATGGCACTCTAAAAGGAGCATTCTACCATCTTCAAAACTAAAGGGATGAGATGTTTATAAGGAAGAGAGGCGTTGGATGGAATGTTATTTGTAGGTTGAAAATGATTATGGAGGTGGGATTCTAAAATCTATTTTGTATAGAGAAAGGGAAGCCTATTAAAGGTGCAGTGAAAAAGAAAGAGAGAGACTTGTTGGTTTTTAAAACTTGACATATTGGTCAAATATTAGAAGATATTTGTCGACCAATGTATGTTGTTGGTCGACTAAAGGTGGTGACCAATGTTTCCACAAACTCACTAGAGTAAAAATATTTGAGGGATTAGATGATACTGGTTGACCAGTAAATGATATTGGTCGACATTGAGTATGTTTGGTCAATCATTATAAGCAACCAAACTTTCCTTAAACTCCCAAGAAAGAAAAACAATCTCAAATTTAGAAACATTGGTTAACCAATGTGACTAGCTGTGTGACCATTCATGCGATTAGATAGGGAGCAAACTCTCATAAAAGAAAAAGGTCATAGAATTAGGAATATTGGTCGACCATTGAACGATACTAGTTGACCAATATAGCTATTTGGGCAACTAAATTATAAATAAACTCTCGAAAAGGGTAAAAATGTAATTTTTGGGTATAATGGTCGACCAAACTAATATAATGGTCTACATGTATGTTTTGAAACGTTACAAAACAACCTCAAAACACATAATCAATCAAGAAAATGAAAGGGGATCTTTATCATATAGAATTTCTCTTCTAATTAAAAAAAATCTTATCCCTATTTAATGATTTAGAAAAATTATTGTCCAATTAATATAAATTCTATCTAAATAATCTTATTTTGCATATAGTCTCTAATTTTAAGTACTAAGGTTCAAACTTTAAAAATAATTATTAAACACTTTTGTTCATAATTCAAAGCCAAATATTAATCACCAAGGATTTAGACTCAAATTGACATATAAAAGTAAGTTGTCACATATTTCTAAATTATGAACTAATAATTACCTTATACTGAACATTGCTTATGAGAGATTTGAATTAAGATTCTTTTTAAGTTTACAATTGCTTGGAGGCTTCCTATCCTTCTCGTCCCTCTCACTTGGTTTAACAATTGTCTCCTTTGAAAAATATTTGGTGACTAAATTCTCCACTTCTTATAACATCTTCTAGAATTTATTGGAAGCAAGAAAGTTAGGTTCATCATGATAAAATGCATAAACTCTTTAATAATACTTAATTCAATAACTACCATCTTTACTAAATACTATTTGTTCTTTCTTTTTTAATAGCCTTACAATCCGTAGTAATAAATGTGTTTTTGGAACCCAAATAAGCTTGATTTTTTAGTTATTAGGTTCTTTCTTCTTTTCAACACACTTGCTTCAGGGTTTATTCTATCCTTTATTTTGAAAAGCAGAATTTTTCAATATGCTTGTATTTACTACATAACATGTCATAAGATTTGACAGTATGATGATGACCTTTATGATTTTGATGCATAAATGCACTACTTGCTCTTCTATGTGCTTACAAGGTATGGAAACTTCTTCTTTATATAAATGATTTGAATGCTATCTTTGGAAAATGAAAAGTGATAGCATAATTGTATGTAAGAGACATGTTTCTTTCATTATAGTGATTCTTATGTGGAGTATGAAAATGTATTATAAAGTTAAGTTTGGTGTAAGGCCTAATATTGTATAAGTAAGATTATATGTTATCATACGTTTTTATATAGAAGTTATGCCTATTCTTTCCTTGAGAATGATGAATTCTAGGTTTATATTGAGAATGATACATGAAGGCATTAGATTTGCTTTTGATGTGCGACCTAGTGGATACGTCATATGTGTGCTTAGATGTGGATGCTCCATGTTCATTTATCATCCTAGGAATTGGTTTTTCACTATGTAAATGCTTTCCTTTGACAAAAGTGGTCTAGGTGTTAGAAGCATTTCCATGGCTATATCTAATTCCATGCCTATTATTAGTACTCTTTTAAGCTCTTAACATATTTCTAGTTTCTCACTTCCTTTTGCGAACTTGGACAATGAGTCCTTAAGAGAATCAACTTCCTTCTTCAAAATTTAATTCTCATGCGTTAAAGCATCTAAGTTATATTTACCCACTATGGCTACACCTTTAGAAGTCTTGATGTTATGCAATTCACTCTTTACCTTTTCATTTTTTGCCAATACATGTATATAGGTTCTTTTGAACTTTTTTGAGTTTGGAGTATGGCTTTTTCTTTTCTTTTCTTTTCTTTTTTTATGCTTATAATTTCAAGACTCTCAATAAGTTCATCATACGTCATATCAACGTCACTATTATTATCACATGATTTAAAGTTAGAAAGTACCCTTATCATCATTTTTTCCATTAAAGAATATGTGAGCTACATCTCCTTCCGATTGCTCACTTTTGAAGTCACTTGTGTCATCTTAAGTGGAGGTTTTAAGTGTCTTCTTTTTTCCTTTTTCCTTCTTTTCCTTCTCTTGATTTCTTTTAAAGTTGTCAATTTCTTTTGTAAGATGACACTGAGACTTTATATGTTCAAGATTCCTGCAGTCAAAGCAAATAATGTTATTTGATTTATGTTTTAAATGTATCTTACTACCATTATAGTCCTTTCTCTTTGAGGAATTCTTCTTTAAGAATTTCTTGAATTTTTTAGTAATTAATGCAATATCTTTTTCATCACTTTCACTAGATGACGTCTCTTCCTCTTCACATGATTCTTCCTTTGAGGCTTTCCTAAACCTGATTTGTTCCTTCATGAGTAACTTTTAAACCATGCCAAAATTCATTAGTCATTTCACACATAAAGACTCTATTGAATTCATTTCTTCCTAGTGCACAAAATAAAATGTAGATGACTTTATTATTCAAAGAGATTAATTTTTTGTTTTGAGGATCCTATTCCTTTTTTAACGTAGGAACTTTTCTATCATTTATAGTTTTAATAAAAATTGTACGACCACCTGAGATAATTGCCCATATATTGACATTTTCAGCAATCAAGAAAATTTTCATTCTTATTTTCAGATAAAAGATAGTCATTTCGATCATAAAAGGGGCTCTATTAATGTTTTGACCCTTTTGATTAAAAGATGATGAAGATACTTATAAGTCATTATGATCTTTGCTCTAGGATTTTGTTTGAAATACTAACCTTATAAACCTGTCCTAATACCACTAGTGATTCCCTACTGGAACCAAGAAGGGGGTTGAATTGGATAAATTCAATATTTTTATTAAAGGATACTAACTTACAAACATGACGCCTACAAATTATCACAAATGCAAGAATGAAATAAAAGTAAAGAAATTTAACTATGTTCGTAAACAATAAAGTAAAGAGTAAGAGAAGAGAAATGCAAATCGATTTATAGCAGTTTGATAATCATTCCTTGCCAATGTCTACTTCCAAGACTCGTCTTGAATTTTCACTACAATGCTTCTTTAAGGCAAAGAATGACCTTTATATAATCTTTTATTTTGGCAAAGAGGAAACTTCTTTTCAATCTTTCTTCAAAATAAAGAAAAATCTCAAACCACTTTAGGTACTCCGAATATAATGATCACAAATCTCAAAAATAGCCTACAACTCAAACTTACTCCCTTGGATATTTTAAAATATAACAATGAATGCTCAGATGATTAAAACATATTTATAAATATGTATAAAAGATACTTAAATACTTCTTAATAATAAAATCAACAACAAAATACCTATTTATAGTGTTTTGGGACAATTCCTAGTCATCAGAGCTAAGAACTAGCCGTTACAACAACTATATACGAACCATTAATCGACCAATAAGCATATTGGTCAACTAGTATGTAAAAGCTTTAGATTTACTAGCCGTTGGAATACTGGTTGACTAATAGGCATATTGGTCGACAAATATAGTGCATTGGTTGACCAATACATCAACCAATATTACAGTAAACTCTTGATACTTTAAATTTGACAACTTCAACATATATTAATTAGCCACTAACATATATAAGTCAACCAATCACCCCAAAAGCATGATTTTAACACCTTTAAATGTTCAAACTCAATTTGAAAAATGTAATTATGATTAAACATTTCAAAATATTTCCATACTTTATTTGAAAGATTAAAAGGCTTTTATTTTAAAAGCAAAAGTTTTAATTTCTCTCAGTAAATGAAAATGACTCTTGTGATGAAGTGAAGCGAAAAAATTATGCATATGAAGCCTTTTAGACTATCAAAAACAAACAAGATGTGCTTACAATAAGTAATATATAAAATAATCTTGATGTACCTTGATCTTCTTCTTGACTTAATTATGATATTAAAGATTGCAAACTTCATCTTTTCTTTTATAATCTTTCGACATGGTGATACTTTGTTCTCGTATTCCTTCTCATCAATAACATTAAACTCAGTAATAGTATTTATATTTTGTTATCATCAAAATATCGATTATAACTTTCCTTAATTCATCAAACAATTGATTAATTCAAACGCATCATTTGAGTTAATAGTTAAGCTGAAAAATGATAATATAGAAACATGTCGTTTGTTACTTTGTTTAGTAGTCCAGATGTTAAACGCTTAGCAATACTTCGTTACTTGCAATTATATGCAACTGTTGTGTGACAAGTGCCTCTCTTAAATAACAATATAATTGATTTCTTTCTTTGTGTCTAAATTCTCTTCTCTGTCTCTTGGTCTTCCTTTCTCCTCGAGTATTCTTTAATTAGAACAAATTTATACAAGTCCCCTTGTCATTCATGCTTTAGCCTCATATATTATTTTCCCACAAATTTCATAAAGATTGGAATAGAACAAAAACCAAAACAGAGCTGCTCTTTTGGATGCAATGAATAGCTTTGTTTTGCACAATTACGAGGTTGACTTTGTTCATAGTGACCACATTCCAATTATTCATTAATCACAATCAAATAACCATCCCTAAGGAGTCTGATAGATTCATCTTTTGCTAAAATTAGAATCTTTTTCTAGTTAACTATCCTGAATCCTAGCCTTAATTGAACGGGAAAAGTACTCTCCATATAGCACTAAACACCCGACATCTCCAAATGAGGGGGTTATGATGCAAACAACTATACTCTTGGCACTGTGAATTTACCAAGTCCAGCAGGATGATGATGAATGGGAAGTAAATCAGTGGTGGTCAGCATTTGAGGAATTGACATGCCTCCTGAGATTACAATTTCTGCATCACAACAAACATTTTAGCAGAGATAGTCTTAAAGAAACAAACACTCAAGACATACTCACCAATTCCCTCTCTAACTGAGAGATTAGGCCGCAGTATATCTTTTGTGCTCATAAGGAAAACGTCCCCAAGATAAAGGTGGTTTGTTGGCACATAAACACAACATAGGTCCTCTGCACCCATACTTCCTCGAAGAATAACAGAAGATGTGATGAACCCAAATGCATATTCTCCATTACGTGGATGCCTTATGATGGCCACTTCCTTGAAGGCATTAGAATTCTGATCTGTACCAGAAACTTGACTTCAAAGTCTAACCCTTTTAGTCACTAAGATACAAAGATAGATAGTTACACCCACCTGGTGATATCGCTGCACTTATTTGTTTGGAAGCCGAGTAAATATGGCTGATTAGAGGCATTTTCTTAATAGCCCACTCTCCCAAACTAAGAACAGAAGCTCCTAACCATGATGACATGAACACGCCAACCAGGAAGATGAAGGTAATGGAAGTCAAGAATCCAAGACCTGCATATCGGTTGACGAAATATTATACAATAGCAAAGGGCCTTACCTAGTAGCAACCATGCTTCTCTTAAATAGCAGGTTCTAGGATGAAGATGGAATTCATGAGCTTGCAAGGCGACAACTTTCTTATAAGAAAACAATTATTTCTGATTGTTCTTACAGATTCTGTTTAGGGCTGTGAAATCTCTACCCTCAACTAACATTTTACTATAATAGCCCAAAAGGGACCCTTGGGAACAATTTCTTTACTCTTAGATGCCAAATGAAAGCAATGCATCATTAGAGCTGCCATTGGTAAATTAAGGCATGCATTCTTTTCGTAGGTCCAAACGCTTTAAGAAAAGAAAGAAGAAAATCTTTCGCTCACCTCGATCCCATTACTTCATTATGATGATATTATGTACACGAGAGACCTATCTAACTGAACAAGAAAATGAAATGTTGGGGGGGTATGTGATATGTGTTGATTCTGGAAGATAACTTGGCAAATGATCATCCAAATGCTGCTATTATTCACGGCCTATCTCAAATTCAAACTACGTAGTCATGTGCTCTGCCTGGTGTTTCCAATAATCACAATGATTATTTTAACAACTGATTAAATCAGAAGAAACTTATGTGACCAAAGGAAGAAAGTACAAACCAAATATGTTGATTCCAAGATGAGCATAGATGGGAGAGAAGAATCCATCCATAAAATGTATAAACCACCAGGTAGTGCAGAATGTGATGGCTATAGGAAGTAGAATGACGCTGCAAAACATAAATTAGAAGAAAATGTATTTATGTAGTATATGAATTTGAGTCAAAGAAGGAACATATTAAAGCAGAGAAGCTAACCATCCTGACATAAACTTTTTCCAAGCCCAGCTACGGATAACTTTATAGAACGCCTGCACCAAAAGCCGATTATCTTAGACGACAAGCAAAATAAAACTGAATCCAGATTCCATGGAATTCCCTGTCATTTGTTTGTTCTTGTCAATGAAACTTTTGTCCAACCTTTTGATGAATCTTATCCAACATATGACAAAAAAGAATCAAGACAAAAAAGAATCAAGATCATTCTCAAATGAGTCTCCACAATCGCAAGAATCAACAAACATAAAAGGAGAGAAAGTAATCAAAATTTTCTAAATCACACATACAATGGTTCTTTTCGTAATGCAGCCAAATCCCAGAACACAGAATCAAGGCAGGGAATAGGGATTAGAAATTGAATCGAGAGAGAAACTGAACCTCTTTTCCGGAGGCGTGATGAGAAGAAGAAAGAACGGGAGTGACCGACTCTGAGGACGAATTTGAGCCTCCATTAACGTTCTCTGGATTTTGCTTAACTTGGATTGGTATTAAACGCTCTAAATCCCTCTCTCTGCTTGCCATTTCTGACTTGCTTTTTATGTATCAATTAATTTCCCTTGTCTAAATTTCTCTTTTTCTTCGCCTTAGCGCGTGACCTGCCATGCCATTAACGAAGTTTGCGTGCTTGTCGGTCAGTACGGACATCAAAACTAAACCCAAATGTTAAAACCATTACAGTTTCAATGGGCTCCAATTGATTTGGTCTTTTATTCATTTGATGCGATCATCTCTTATATCTCGTGCTAAGGTTTTATTTCTTGTATTGTGCCGTAGAGAAAATGAATCAAATTCATAAGTTACATTTGGTTTTCTGATATCCTCCAACACAAAGAAGTTTACAATTTTTGGTTCCAAGTCCAACACATAATAATATCTAGTGGGTACTATACTATCGCAGTTCCACACATGTTGGATAAAGTTAAAAACATAAATTTGAAGCAGATACATGAGAACTTATTAGGTAACAGAACTAAGTTTCAAAATTCACCAGTAAACAAGAACAAATTGGAATCCCCAACTTCTACAATCTCTAATTAAAGTGGCCTAATATCGACGTGAAAACAAGAACAAATTGGAATCCCCAACTTCTACAATCTCTAATTAAAATGACCTAATCACCTAATATCGACGTAAAAAATGCATGAATTCAACATTTTATAAAATGCTCTGAAAACGAAAAGAGAATGAAGTTTTCCAGTGGCGACCAGCGAACGAGGTTTCACTGTTGCTTCGCTGTCTTCACTCTTTCGCGGTGAAAAGTTGAAATATCATTCAATCATTCACTTGGGTCGATCTCAAGATTAAAGCTTTGTGTGAGTTGGAGACAAAGGGAGCCCATTTCGGTGCCTGAAGATTACGGAGAGAAGGACGGAGAAAAGAGAAAAGCGACAAAAGAAAAGGTGAATTTTTGATAGTGAATAAATGATAACAAGGTCTAAACTTGTGGAACAACTGAAGCTGATCGAGAAACTAGGGAACTACAGCACAAGTGTAATGCTCTCACAATCTTCTCCCCAAAGCCCCACATCACTTCCCGGTATATGCATACCTCTGTGTAACTCCTTTTTTTATTTTCCTATGTGGTTTTCTTGTAATAGTTTTCGTGGGTGTTTTGGTTTTACGTGAACTCAGTCTTTTTGTTGGATAAAGGAAATTTTTGGTGTATGTGCTCATTCAAAGACATGATACCCTGAATTATACAAGCTACTGTTGATCTTCGGATAAAGCTTTCTTTTTTATCTGTTGCTTCGTGTTGATGCATTTAGAATATGTTCATCGTAGGCAAATTTTATGACAGATTGTAATAATAGATTTATTTGGTTGGTTTGCTTTCTTCTGAAGATATCAAGTATTATTTTACGGGATCTTAGCGTTATCATACTGTATGAAGCAGGGAAGTTTTCCCCACTTGTCTTATTGGAACTTGGAAGAGTTTTTGCAGTTGAGGACAATAGAATCCAGAACGGAAGTTTTACCTTCTCTATTTTTTACTTATTCTGGCACCTTGGATTTGAGTTTTAAGATTAGGAATGAGGATGCATGAATTGATTCATTTGCACTTTATGTTTGAATTTAAAGGTTCCATTTTCCGCTTCTAATTGACGTTGGTTGACCAATATAAGTTTAGCTTCAGGTTTTTTGGTTGGTCCCAACTGTCTGTTCTATTTTAAACTTTAGTTTTAAGTTCTATTGTAATCTCTTGTTATTAGTTCACGTTTAAATATTTCATCTTAATATCATTCCCATTTTTATAACTTTGATCTTAGGTCTTGATTTAAAATCATCTTATTCACAATGAGAAGCAGTAATGGGTTTAGTTGATACTGTCATCTTTTATCAAGCTTTAACATTTTATCTGATTATTCTTCATACTCTTTTGTCAGTACCCTTCCTCTTGTGTTGCATCCTTTACAACTGTATTCTAATTCCATTCTTTGTTTAATATAAATTCATAGTATAGATGTAGAAACCATTCGATGCAAAGAATCTAAAATTGAAGGCTGATGTGAAAAGTCTTCATGGTAACCGTAGACTGGAAGCTCATGGACTCTTTACAAGATGTTTCTAATGTTGGACCGTTAGTAGTATATTTCATGGTCAATTCATTTAGAATTAAATCAAAGTTGCTTGCTTATGAATCCTCTGTTTCACTTCTCTGCTTTTTTGTAACAGTAAGAATCTCAAGTACTTGGTATAGCGAGTTTTGCCTCTTGTAAAGATTCCTAAGTGCTCTAAGGCTGGCATGTGCTCTTGTCTGGACTATGAATTTCTTGATGCTAATTAAGTTGGAACTTCATCTCTTAATGTAAAAAGAAAGCGAGGATTTCATGTATACAGGTCTGAGTATTTCATTAACAATCCCTTAAAGTTGTGGAGCAGAAAATAAATGTCATAGGTTCTATTAGTTTAGGATCTGGGATTTATTATCCCAGTATTTTCCACGTCTATGATTACAAGCTGGAAGTGTAAAATTGACACCTTGAAAATTTTGTCAATTTGTTGGAGAAGTTGATATTAGGAGATATCATTCCATAGAAAAGCTGCTGAACTTGAGGGTACAACTTACACCTATCATCATATGGAGGTACAATATAAGGTGGACAAGTTTTGAGTAGATGCCAGGTTGACAAGATCTGTTGCTATATAGATTTCATTTCTTCTTGGATGCCTATAATAAGTTCAAGAATGAACCTTAACTTGTTAAACAATTGCCACACGTTGCGCATACTTTGGGATTCAATGCTCATGTTTGTTTATGAATAAATCTGTTGGTGTACTTGTTAACGTTCTAGCATAATTGTGTTATTTGGATTACATCTGAGACTGTTGTTAACTTCATGTAGAACAGATGTTGTTTTGGCCTTCATGTTCACCATGCTCATCATATCATCATACATGGCAATATATTTCAGCCACTTATGGGTTTCTTTTCTCTTAATCTCCTTGGAATTCTTCTTCCTATACGCCTAAGAATTTCTAGACTAGCACTAGCACGCCAAAGAGAGATAAGATTGCTATTACCTTTGTCCATGAACATGTTGTAGTCTTCAAGAAGACCAACTGTAAAGCATCAAATGCAGAACTTGGTCAACCAGGATATTCCCTATTTTGCTGAGATAGATGTTATGACTCCTTTACCCTCTTTCATAACTGCTACGTAATAGCCAAAAGATCTCGATTCACAGTCTTCATTCATGTGTAGATGCCATACATTTGAGCAAGGTGAAAGGTTAGTATCTATTTAATAGTAGTTATCTTGTAATTCATTATTGTTTGAGGATTTTCTTTTTGATACGTCTTGTAGATTGATCTAATAATTTTGAGTGTCGTTGCTTCTTGTTTTGGATAAACCAACCTGAGATACGGCCCAAATTATTCCAAGTGCTACCACATAAATCATGGCTCTAACTTTAAATCTGGGAAGAGTTTTGCTTCGAATGCATTAAGATGGCAGATAGGATGCTGACAAAAGTTTAGTACCATCGAGGGATACTTGAAGGTTCCTAAGTATTGACCAAACTAGCAAGAACGAAATGGTGAGTTTGGTGCTTGTTGTCAAAATCCAATTTTGTGTCAGTTTTATTCTAAGTTTTATGATATTCAAGATGCATTTTTAGGAAAGAAATAATACATAAAGATCAGCTAGGAGTTAATGGTAACAGTGGGTTAGGAACTTAATTGGTAAGTTTTTGCAGTAGTTAGTTATCTTATTTAGGAAGTTTATTATTTTCATATCTTTAGTAAGAGAATAAGTTAGCAAATTCCCGGTCTATTTTAGTTCCCAAAAGCTTCATATATTCAACCTATTTAAAGGGTATTACGATGAATAAAAAAGGGGTTACAGTTTTCCTTAAAAACTGTTGACATGTAGCGTTTCACCTAGGAAGGGGAAGAACTCTAGCAAGGGAATAAAGGATTTTTCTGTGAGTCGTACCGTGACTAGATCCTCGAAAAACACACGTCAAGCCGAATGGATGTGTTCATGAGAAATGTCGAGTAGGGCTGTCTATGGTGGACTGTCAGCAGTCCGGTGAAAAGTCCTTGAACTTGTAACCGGAGCGGATTTTGTGGGAGTTGGAGGGGTGGGATAAGAACAATAAGGTGAGGAGCAATAATCACAAGGTGTGAGTAGTTCTTTGAAATTCAACGAACATCTAAAGAAGTTCGAGGTGGGAACATTCTATCTTAATGGAGAAGTATATATGTGGTTTTACAAGGTGAAGTAAGACGAGACGGATATGGATTGTGTGACATTTAGAAAGCAATACCACATGAGGTTTGAGCCTCCTACGAGCCTCAATCCTCTAGGTGAATTGACCAATTTAAAGCAGATAGGAACAGTGGAGGATTATCAGGAGTTCTGATCTTTGTTGAACTGAATCACAGAGCTCAGTACAAAGCAGCATATTAGTCCATGCCTTGTTTGATAAATGGTTGATTAGCTATTTTTGGCAAATGGAGAGGTATTTGGTTGTTTGACCATGTCAAACCGTTGATAATCATGTTTGGTAATCAGTTGATTGGGTTGACAGATTGAAGCTAATCTGTTGTTTTTGAAGCGTTTTGATAACAATCCACCCTCTCCCCAGCCTATACAAACTAAGCCCATCAAAACTTATACTCGTAGAAACAAACTAGGAGAAGGGGGAGTGACTGCCATGTAGGCATGTTTGTTAGAAGGTTGTTATGGAGAGAGAATGAGGGAGGGGAATATAGAGAGCTATCTAGTAAGAATGAACAACAACGATTTTATTATCATCATTGATAGGTAAGGTTGGCCTGGATTGTCCAAGAGGGGGAGCTTGCTCCAGTTGTTATTTTCTACATTACTATCATTATGCTATCAGCTATACAATCTCTATCGAGATCTTTAACAATTAGTGCTTTTATTGAGAGACCAAGAGGGTAGAGGTTGTATGCAAACACGTATGGAGGCTAGAGTGTTTGCTGTGGAAGCGTCTCTCAGGAGACAAGAATCATTATTGTCGGCCCAAGAAGCAATGGTGAAGTCACACGATGCCGCGCTGAAGGATCTTCAATCGCAGCTGAGTTCCTTGGTGGCCAATGTGGAGACGCTGGCCAATTCACAAAATCTGCTACAATCGGAAATGAAGGATGGGTTTCAATCCTTGATGGCCAGAAACTCGCAGAAACAGAAGATGGGCGAAGAAGAAGCACCATCGGCGTTTACCCATCATGCGTTCTCTTCAGCTGGTGGTGACAGAGCCGCGCACCTCTCTTCGGTTACCATCGACAACGATAGACCCACAGGTGGACCGCAAGGAGCTGGGCATCGCCGACAGGGTGACCACACTTCTTCGGCTGCTACTGAACGTGCATGGGAGGAATATAGGAATGTCGCACGTAAGGTCGACCTCCTTGCTTTCCATAAGGACGACTCATTTGCATGGGTCACAAGAGCTGAATCCTACTTTATGATTCATGAAATCCCTCCTGAGCTTCGTCTACCCATGGTTTAGATTTGTATGGAGGGTTCGACGTTATACTGGTTCATGACTTTACGTGAGTTGGACCCATGTATGACTTGTGAAAGATTCAAACGATCGTTGTTCGACCGTTATGGGGGAAAGAACGAGGGTGATCCGATAGAACAATTGAAGTCGATCTCCCAACGTGGCTCGGTGGATGAGTATATCGATAAATTTGAGAAAGTTGCGTCGCAGATTGATCATTTTCCAGAGGAATGGTATATGAGTTGTTTTTTGGGAGGCTTGCGTGAAGAAGTAAAAAAAACAGAGTTCGCACTCACGATCCCCGTCCCGAACTCGATTAATTTCTATAGCAAGGAAAGTAGAGAGAGAGCTAATCGATGAAGGGGTGATACGGCCAGGAGAAGGGAAAGTTAAACACGAAAGTTCCCACTCAAGTTTTGGGTTTCGATTAAATAATGCCAGCACTAACCGTCCAGTCCCACCAACCTATGTAGCTGGTAATACCAAGAATGAAGCAAAAGAATTACCCAACGAAAACCGACACACCACTACTGAAGGTCATCAACCAGGGAACTCGAAATGGAGGGGAACGAGGAACTTGACTTACGAACAACTGATGGAGCGAAGGGCTAAGGGATTGTGTTTTAAGTGTGGGCAGACCTTCGACCAACTCCACCGCTGTCCAGATAAAGAATTTCGGCTAATTATTTGGGAGGGTGGTGAAGCTGAAGTCGGAGAGACTAGACAGGAAGCACCAGCGGCAAGAAGATTGGGAGTTGGTTTGTAATTTGATGGAGTACAAAGAAATAGGTAGGGGAAAATCCTCACCGATGAGATCCATGACGATGATGGGCAAGCTTAAAGAAATACCTATTTTAATTATCGTAGATGGTGGGTTTAGTCATAATTTTTGTGTCGAGTAAGTTGGTTAAGGCGATGGAAATTCCTACTACTCATACTTGAACCTTTGGAGTTAGACTAGGTGATGGACACCAATCTTTCTCACAAGGTGTTTGTAAAGAAATGCAGCTAGAAGTGAACGGAGCAGAATTTAGTATGGATGCCTACGTGTTCAACACTAGGGGACCTGATCTAATATTAGGTGTTGCATGGCTAAAGACGCTAGGGGTGGTCAAGGTAGATTAGAAGAGAATGTTTATGTCCTTTGATCATATGGGTACAGAAATTACTCTGCAAGGAATTAATATGAAGGGCCCTATTCCTTATGCTCTACAACAAATGATCAAATGTGAGGAAACTACCTGGGAGGATACAGACTTCATCAAGAGACAATTCACTTCTTTTTCCCTCGAGGACAAAGGGCCTTTTGAGGAGGAGGGAATTGATAACAATCCGCCCCTTCCCCAGCCCATACAAACTAAGCCCATCAAAACTTATGCTCGTAGAAACAAACTAGGAGAGGGGGGAGTGATTGCCATGTAGGCAAGTTTGTTAGAAGGTTGTTATGGAAAGAGAATGAAGGAGGGGAATATAGAGAGCTTGTCTAGTAAGAATGAACAACAACGATTTTATTATCATCATTGATAGGTAAGGTTGGCCTGGATTGTCCAGGAGGGAGAGCTTGCTTCAGTTGTTATTTTCTACATTACTATCAATATACTATCAGCTATACAATCTCTATCGAGATCTTTAACACGTTTTGCTCTAGCAGTTGAGAAATTAAGGGATGAAAAGATGATTGTGCCCAAAATTATTACAAATAAAGATAGAAATAGATAAACATAAAGTATGAATTCAATTTACTCGAAGTGAAAAAAAACTCTGGTTTATTAAAAAATTAAACCAAGTTGAAATGTTTTCTTTGATAAAATTGTGTTTCATATCAGTATCATTATTTTTTTAAAAAATTATTCCATTTTTAATTAAATAAAATAAGTATAATTGGATTTGATATTATACAATACAAAAACTGTTACCAAATTATTTTATACTAACCTATTAATACTTGGATAAAATTTTATAATGAAGACGAATTAAATCGTTAAATTAAAAATATATTTTTATATTTAAATATTTTTAAACATAAAAAAAATTCCTACAAATAGTTATTGTCTAAAAAATTATTTTAATGTTAATTTTAATAGATAAAATTATTAAAAATCTTTTTAAGCTTTAGTTATAAGATAAGACTAATTTTATTAAGGGATTACATTTTCATATAATTAAAAAAAATTCTATGCTCATTAACTAGTACATTATTTCAGTTTAGTTTTTAACATTAATTTAAATAATTATTTTTTATTTTGAACATAGGCAAATAGGTTTTAATTTATTTAATTTTGACTAATTGACTGAAGCAAATTAAAACGTAAGCATAAAATTGGAATTGAATAAGCATTTATTGATGGATCAAAATTGAAATTGCTTCCAATTTAATGGGGGTTAGATGTCATTCGTAGATTATAATAAACCTTTGCTTTAAATGATGATGTTGATTTCTTTTGCTCTATTTAATTTGTTATGATAATATTCAAAGAAATACTAAAATATAATAATATTTATGTCCTTATAAATCTTTTTTTAAGTCATGCCCTTATAAGTTATTTTACACATAAACAATTAATATTAAATAGTTAATTTTATCAAATATTTTTAAATAAAAAGTTGATGTTATTTACTGGTCAAATTAGCTATATTATTCGCTGTCAGTTAACCGCTGATATAATCAATTAACAGCTAACACAATTTTTTGATTGTCAAATAGGACTTATTTCTTATTATTCTTATAAAAGGACTTCGACTATAGATAGAATTGCAGCAATTGAGCAACTTAAAAGTTACAACGAAGCTGACCCTTAAACAGGTTATTTTAGGGAAGAATCATAGGGAAACACCTGCATGGAGCAGTGAGAAAACAGTCAACGGAGGGACAAATGCAAGGAAGGAAATTCTAGGGTAGTATCCACTCCAAAGAGCACAAACGCACTTTTCTTGTAAGAAGAAAACCGAAGAAGAGATGAACAAGGCGTCTTGGGAGTTTCTTGAAGATTTTGAGAAGACTTATCCTAAGTGAGAGTTGTTGGAATTTTATGGGCCACGTGTGTAAATATATATACATAGATTTTTAAACTTAGTTATAGGCCTAATAATGTGAGCTAATTTGATAAATTAATTGGGTCTATAGAAATATATTAATTAAGTAATAGTATGGGACTTAATGTGTAGAAGTCCATTACGAGTCATTATGTTTAATGGACCCATAATGGATCGTAAGTCAAAACTTACTATAAAAAAGGTTGTAGTTCTCAAGCTAGATATATTCTTGACATACCTCCGAAAACATCTGTCAGTTTTCTCTGTTCCATAAGGCGAATCTATTCGGTTATGGTTCTTGGCTTGGAAGAACACAACTCCATCAAGTTTTTTTGTTTACGTTTCCGTTGTGCAATGGATCAAGGTCAGTATTCTTATTTGTATATATATCATTGCTTATTCGATCTGCGTGTGATTCTGGTTGATTAATAAAT
>JAOTAX010000196.1:24860673-24874579 GCA_025629825.1 Erythroxylum guanchezii
TATCGAAGCCGAAAAGAAAAGAGGTTTTTAACACAAAACTTCGAACTAATCATGTTCCATTTGGTTCCAAGCAGTTTCGGAGCAGGCGCAGCCCAACACATTTTCTTATGCACGGCTGAGGATGACATCTCCAGTCACAAACTTAATATGTAGAATTGACTTGTCAACTCGTTCCATAATTCTTTTTTCTATTTTAGATTTTCTTCCCTATCACACCTAAGCCACCTCTTGTTTTCTTCAATTACACTCCTTGGTTCTTACCTATATAATGTTGAGGTACTGCTTTTTAAATGTTTCATGTATCCTTAGAAGTGTTGTTTTGATTATACATGGACAGTAATCCATAAGCAAAACACACATATTTTAGGTGCAAATAAGAAATCAAGCTATGGGAAGTATAACTTGGAAGTCATTTCCGTACTTGTTCTTGCGAAGTTTGGTGGTAATTCAAATGTCTATTGCTTTATTTTTTGATAATGCAGAGACTGTAACGTTAGTTCAGTAGCAATTGGATATTGCTTCGTTTCTATCCACTGTCTTAATTGTACATTCTTGTATTTTGTATTGATACTCACTTGCAAATCAACTGAAGAAGTCTCATTGGGGTATAAGTGAATGGAATACGAGAAGGTTTTAGTGGCAGGTTTATAAAATGCAAAGCACTTATCCATCTGTTTGTTTATGATCGTTTTTGACATTTAAACTCCTGTCCTGTCATGGTCCCCTGGGGGACCATTTTGTTCTGTTTCCTCAAAGCACTGCTCGAGAACCCAGTTGTCATGAGCTAGGGAAGATGAAAAGCTGATGGCAATGGGTATCACACGGGTGCATGATTGCTCTAAATTAATGAGTAGGTGGACCTATTCACCTTCAAAGGGAAAACAAGGTCTCTTCGGGTGATGTCTGTGTGATACTGATTTATGATTCTCTCACAAACACTAGTTTGGTCTCTTTTCATCCAAGTTTCAAGGGAAAGAAAGTCGATCGAAATTTGACTGTTACATGCTTTTCCTTATTTCAGGCACTAATGGTAGGTTTTGATAAGTAAGGTAAGCTTCTGGGGGATGGGGCCCTTGTGGTATCTTGACATGGTAAGGGGATAAGAGGCTTGTCACAAATCAATACGAAGAATTTTAATCACTGCCATTACCAGTTGCTAATGACACATGAAATTAGAAAAAAGAGTGCTTGTTAGTGGCACACCAAAGTATCTTTATGAAACATGTCCGCATGGAAATGGAACTTTTTGTCACTGGAGCAGAGCATACTCTTCTTGACTTTTTCTGTGTGTGTTCCTTACTGCCTCTTTAAGTCTCCACACCCTCATTATCCTTGTATTTATGAAATAAAGAATTGGACATGTGTGCAATGTTGACATTGGAGATCAAATTCCTTTACTACTTATCCCCGGAGGAAAGGAAAAGTTGATGCAGATCTCAAAGGGAACATCCCCTATACTACCTGGGTCACTCGGTTCGACTATTCTCATCTCCTTGATTGAAAAGAATAAAAAAAGAATTTAAACAGCAACCCACGTTTCCTATCCAAGAATAAGAAACGATTCTTCTATTTAATTTCTACAGCTTAACCAGGCTTCCCTTCTTTTAGTTGATAGAGACATTTGGCCATTACCTGGATAAAAGAGCCGAAATTCTCGGCCAATCAATAATTACTCTGCCACTGAATCGAAATAATTGTGGCATTTTTATTGTTTAATGGTACCATCATGAAACCTTTAATTTTTTCTGCCAAAATAGCTTTTCAATTTCGCACGAACAACTGACAAGGTTATATTGCCACCGCATAAAGCAACTTTGGCCACTTACCACCAGCCCTTTTTATGTACCACTTAATCTGATTATCCTTATTTTATTTATCTTAGGTCAGGTTGGAGCAGATTAAGTTTCCGATTGGATGAGTTTTATATCAGTAAAATTTTTGCGAATAGAATTTTTATCAGAAGCGCTTTTTTAAGAAGTTAATCAGCTGTTTAGCTGTTATTTAAAAAAAATTTAAAATAAGCTTCATATAATAAATTATTTAGTAATATAAAAATAAAAAATACTTTTGATTTTAACTATATTTTATTTTGTAATAAAAACTATTTATATATATATATATATATATATATATTATTTAAAGTATATTAAACAATACGCAGAATACAACATATTAATTATTATATAATTTTAAACTATATGAAACATAAATAAAAATATATCTAATCAAATCTTTTATATAGATTATAATATATAAAAAAGTCAAATAATATCATATAATTTTTAAAATAAACGTGAAGATGAGTTTGTGAATATTGTAGGATTTATGTGTAAAATATAAGGACAAAAGAGACTAAAAATAGAGTCATTAATTGATCTAAAAAAACGATTATTTAATAAGCTCCAAATTTAAACTTCTTAAAATACTATATTTTAAGTATCAAAAAAGATATATTTACTAAAAAAAGTACATTTTAATTTACTAAAAAAAGTACATTTTAAAATATATTAAACAATACGCAAAGTACAACATATTAATTATTATATAATTTTAAACTATATGAAACATAAATAAAAATATATATAATCAAATATTTTATATAGATTACAATATATAAAAAAGTCAAATAATATTATATAATTTTTAAAATAAACGTGAAGATGAGTTAGTGAATATATTAGGATTTATGTGTAAAATATAAGGACAAAAAAGACTAAAAATAGACTCATTAATTGATCTGAAAAATCTACTAAAAAAGCGATTATTTAATAAGTTCTAAATTTAAACTTTTTAAAAAGCTGTATTTTAAGTATCAAAAAAGTTATATTTATTTAAAAAAGTACTTTTTAATTTTACAACTAAATAAGTTTTAAAAAAACTTTTACGATAAAAAAGTGCTTATTTACGTTCTAAAAACTTTTACCAAAGAGGCACTAAGTGATCAAGAGAATCCTAAACGCTCTAACAAAAGAGTTAAAATCTTTTATTCTTGTATTTGTTTTGCTGTCTAAGCATGCTGTTGTTTAATTTGTAAATTTATGAGAATCAAAGTTTAAAATGTTAGAATAGAATAGAATAAGTTGGCGCCACTTTATTATTACAAAACTTATAAAAAGAAAGTGCTCCTTTTTGACTACTAAACGCATCAAGCTTTCTGGGCTTAAATTGCCTTGATCATGTACGGGATAGGAAGATGCAGTTTTGGACCAATAGATGAAAAAGGGCTGCGACCACGTGATTCTCAGCTCCTCTTTTACTGAAATCGTACTGTAGTCTACCACTCCTATTCAAACTTCTCCACTTCAAGAATTGACATGTTTGTGTAAGTAGTCAGCCTTACCAGTGGGAACATCTCAATATATACTTGAAAGCAAATGAAAAAGAAACAGAGGTGATGTTAAAATATTAAATATATACATATTAGTGATGTCGAGTCACGGTCTCTCAAGATATCAACTTTTATTATCATTGAAATCAAGAGAAAGACAAGGCAGTATGATTGATGGAGAGGCATAATCAGTCGCAGAGGACCTTCTGTAGACTGTAATCCAAAATTTTGATTTCCCACATCAGAAGGACTAAGCTAATGAGGCAGTAAGTAAATAAGTATCTAAGTAAGTGAATGAGGACAATATTTATAGAAAGAAACGCTCAGGCCGGCACTGGTCAAAGATTGTGAGAAGATAGATAGACAGAGCGAGAGCGAGAGCAAGAGAGCGATGATTTGGTCCCAGGGAAAAAAAGTATTGAGCACCGTGCGACCACGTTTTCTTCTGTAACCCGCCCGTGAGCAATCATTGAGTTCAAGCCTTGAGTAGGTTCCCACTCCTTCTCTGTTCCTTTTATTGCAAGGAATTGTTATTATCAATGTATCATGTACAGAACGTACGTCATAGCAAAGTTCAATGCATTCACAATAATAATACGAGAAAGATTGAAGCAATCTGTGTGTGATTGTTACCGAAAGCATCGAGACGAAACCACCATCAAAATTTTCTTAATTGCAAGCTTCCACCAAACCATCTAGAGATGTAACTGATAGGTTTAGTGAAGTTTTTTTTAAAATTTTTATCAGGAATTACGTATCATTTCCAATCATAAACAAGAGTCTAAAACTGTAACTCCACGAACTAAATTTCAAGTTCCTGAAGTATTTGGTTGAACACTTCAAGGAATCATGTATAACTATACACAACCAGAACTCTTGAGTCTCCTAAAAACAGTGTTTGATTATTTAACTCAAATCCATCGAGTTGGGTTCTACTATCTCTAACTTGTATAAACCGAAAGCTTACAAGTGATGATGTTCATGTCCTTCCTTTTACCCCTTTTTTTTTAAATCGTCAGAAGTGAAAGAATGATTGAGGTCAACGCGGCAAAATGGATGGCCTCGGTGACGGTCCAAACTCAGAAGTTTGACCACTGGCCTGACTGTTTTCATCCATACACAAGTCTGTTGTCATGGCATGCCTTTTATTTTTGAACAGATCTTCTCTTTGGATTAAAAAAAAAAAAACAGATTCAGGAACAAAAATACTGAACCCTTTTTTGTCCTCTTTTTTTTTTATAACATTTGGACGTAAATATTTATCAATATTTATTTCTTAAAAAATATTTTTACTATTCCTCTTCCCATGTCAGGTTTTGTTGGATACTCAATATCTTTCTGCGTGACAATGGCTTGGAGGTTTCTGCGAAATAAACAGCTTCTGATCGTTAAGCAGGCAGGCGCAGGCGCAGCTACCAACCTGTGAAGGCCTACTATGGCTCCTTTTTCGTATTTCCCTTCTTTCGAAATATTAGTATATTTTTATAGAGAGAACCGGTCGTTGAGCTTTTGATTAAAAGTAAGCACCAGCTTGTCGTATAACCCGCACGTGCAGTATATGCCACGAGTAGGGAACCCAGTTCAATGCTTGTGGTAGCAATGATTGCATTGCTGGCCACCCGCACGAGTGTTAGGCGTCGCTTTTCTTTGTTTGCTTGTTCATTTTGGTTAAGCTAATTTGGTTGTTAGTACTTGATGGATCATGGCTATAGTACACTGTCATCGACCCACGTGTCCGAATCTAAAATCTTTTCTATCTATTTTTTCTTTATTTTTCAAGTTATATTAAATCAAGAAATATATGTATCAACGATGATGAATAGTACAATTGCACCAAGAATTATATTACATCCAGCATTAGGTTGATTAGGCAATTAGCCGTGTCAATCTAGGAATGAGAAGCTTATAAGCCAATCGATCCTCAAGTGATGGAGGAAAGCAAGCGTTCGGTTTAACGAATTAATCCTTATTTATATTTTATTTCTTTGTTCATATTAATTTATCACAATTGATTTTTACTCTATAAGCAAACGTTCCAACTCCTTTACGATATAAAACAGTTTTGAATTTTTTTTAAAATTTGTCAAAACTAAAACAGAAAGCAACTTCATCTGCCGAACCCATATCTCAAAAAACCTTGTCCTACGTACTAAATCCAAGTTTACGTTCATGTTCTTGTTGCTCTCATTAGATGTTAATTAACTTGATAGTGTAACAGGCTAAATTAGTTAAGCATGTACTTAGTAGTCAGATTAGCAAGTTGACACGACCAAATTCTGAAGAGTTGATGTTTCGGCTAAATCAATGTAAGGTAAAGTTGGAAGATGTTGTCTTCACGTGAATGCCAATAATGCACACACATGGATTGGAATGGATACATCATACACGTAACACATGACCCTAGCAACTCAGAGCAGATGCCCTAGCTGAAATAATTCTTTCCAGGAGTTTATTTATCTGCTTTTTTTGTTCAATTTTCCTTTTCTTTTTGAAAAACGAGACTCCCAATAAATGGAAACCTAATTAAGTTTCTTTTGTCAAAAACTTTCAGATTTTCTCTTTAATACGCATATAAACAGCTAACTAAGGCGATGACTATCAGTTTAACTGAAGTAGGGTTTTCCAGGAAAACAACCCAAAAGAGTTGAAACTGAGAGACAACTAAGAAACTTAGGCATAGAAGAGCATGTAGTTAGTTACCTTCAAAGATTGACTATAATGCTTGGTCTTGGATAATGAAAAATATTTAGGAATGTTCAATCTTTTCGAATAAACTATAGAATGAAATTTAAAGGTCTGGTTTTCGAGAATGAAGTATGGTTTTGCAGCATCAATATGTTCTTAATTTCTTCTGTATTACTGAACTAGTGGGGTCTTGAAACAGCTTGTCTTAGATTTCTTCATGATTATAACAACTCAAGAAAAGATTTTGATCAAGAATGGTGGCGATTACTGGCTAATGGTCCTAATCATAAATCAATTAAATGAAAGAATCTGTTTGGTCCCTGAGCTAAGGCTTGGATTTCTCCATGATTATAACAGCTCAAGAAAAGTTTGTTGATCAATAATGGTGGCGAGTACTGGCTAATGGTCCTAAACATAAATCAATTCAAAGAAAGAATCTGTTCGGTCCCTGAAAATGCATTTTTATGATCTGTTAATCTCCATTATTATGAGGAAGAAAACATATCAGAGGTCCACATTTCACTGCCACTAGTGCAGCTCATTATCTGAGGCAGCATATATTCTTGCTTTATCTCAATTTTTTTTATAAGGATGCATGATATGCACCAGATCCCAAGGGTTTCTGTGGATTATTATATGAATATCGTCTTTGGTTGATTAAAGTCATTCGGACAGGAATAAAAATAACTCAAACATGAACTCGTACCAGAATCCGTTGAGGGGTTCAAGTAGTTTTCGGAGTCCTAAAACATAGTCTACGTCGTGTATTCCACACCATACAAGGAAAGGATTGTCGGCTTGCTTACCTGCCTAATCTAAATGATCATGAACGCATAACAACACGAGAACTTGATAGGTAAGTACAAGGATATACCGTATCTGCTAAGGTCATCGTCAGAGACACCTCTTCAACTTCGTAAACACAAACAATTCACGCAATACAAGGACAAGATATACATAGGCCGTGATGAAATGAAGTATCCAGTTTGGCAATGTCGTTTCCTATATCTTTAAGGTTGGACCCAACTGCCAACTATTCTAGATTTCTTAGCTAATTTGTTTTCAGTTATATCCGTTCCATGCATTTTTTAGATTTTTTTTGTCCTTTCCCTTTAATAACTACAAAAGCCAAAAGATGGAATAACGGTGTGACGTTGGTGGATAGGTATGGATGGACTAGAAATTATTAAGTAGGAGGAGAACTCCATATACTTTCGTAGCTTATAGTTGTTTTTTGTTCATTTATATAATTTTTTGGTTATAATTGTATTATTACAATATATTTAAGTGCCTAAAAAAGAAAGGATGTTTGGCCTAAGAACACACTATATTTTATTATGAAATAAGATGAGAATTAATGATTAGTGTCCTTTAATCTTCAAAAGTTCCCCCGTTGCTTTTAACTAATTTAAAGAGTATGGTTGTGGATTGTGAATAATGCCAACTAAATTATACTTTAAAAAATTGTTGATTGTGTGTGATAGTATATATTATAATTAATATAAATAATTTCTAGATAATTCACATCTTATATTTGGGTACAAATTATATTCTTTCTTATACATTTTTTGCTACTTAGTCTAATATTTTTGTATATAAATAAGTACATCTCTTTTATTGTAAGATATAAAAATATATATAAATAATTCATTCTCTATTAATTTTTATTTGGTATCAGAGCTAACCTTCATAAGGTTGGTATAGATTTTTGGAGAAGAATTGATTCTTTTCGGGTCGTTCTTATACTTTTTTGTCTTTTTGGTTGATTGTTCTTCGTTGAGCTTCATTGATTTTGACCATGAACAAAGATTTAATTTGTTGCTCAACTTTGTATTGATTGAGCATATCAAAAGATTCCTCTCGTCAAGATGATTCTAATGTCGATGAAGGTAACTTCGTCAAAGCCTCCACTCGCATACACATGCCACCAAAAGTTGCTTCTTTCTGGTTTACTCATGTATACATTACAGGCATTGGAGACACTTTGCTCACACCACATTAGTGCCTTGCGTCAGTCATTCATCCAATCACAGTGCATCACATTAGTCATTCGTTTTCTAGTTGACCCAATTGAATGGAACCAATCAAGATAGGTTTAGCTGGCTAGTTCAGTCCTTTTTTGGTCGATTTTCTAGTAATTCAAATATGTTTGCAATATTTTTGGCCCTTTTAAATTCATTTTTGACGTTGTTTTTCCAAATTTCGCTTCTATTTATTATTTTTAGGTTTTAGCACTTCATTTTCTACACCATTTTGTTTTTTTTTTTGTTTTTATGGCTGCTACAAATAATTCTCATTCTATAACTCATCCCATTACTATAATTTTTTTGTGGTTCAATAATGATTTATGGGTTCAAGAGGTGTATTTTTCTAAAGGAAGACTTTTTGAACAAATTTTTACCGATGAGGTTGCCAAACCCACCAAACAAGATAATGAGATATAAACTAAGTTCACTAAAAGGGTCATTCAATAAGATAGTAAAAATCATTAGATTTTAACTTAATTTCATAAAACTTGTCAACTTGGTATTAAGCTAGCTAGAATTTAATTATTTTGATTATGCTAAAGATGTTTGCAATTTTTTACAAACATATTATGCAGTTTCAGATGATATTCATCAATTTCAATTTTATCTGTCTTTATCGTATACATGAACAACCTAATCAAACCATTCACTTGTGTTTATGAGTTGCAAACTTTATGGGATCAATTGTCATCCTGTGATCCATTTTGACATGATATAACTTTTACAAAAATTTATGTTGCCCTTTATATATGATTGCCAGTGTGCATAATATTTACTTTTGTGTTAGGTTTGAATTAGTTTATATTACTCCTCTTCACTGCATTTCGCTACATAAACTTGACATATTTATTCAAGAGGTATTTTTTGAAGAAACTCGACTTAGTGCTCTCTACGCTAGGTGACATCTCCTTCCTACAAATGTAATTTCTATTGCTCTTTCTATTACTTCAACCGCCTCTACTTCTTTTAAGAGATTTTGTAAATATTGCAAAAGATTTTCGCTCTATATTTATGCTTGTCCTAAACTTGAAAGTACATAAACTTTGGTCAAGGTAATCTAATTAAATCTCATAGTAACATTACAACAAAGTAAACAATTGGCTACAAAAAGGCTTAGCCAATTGTTAAAAAAAATGTCACCTATAGTTATTTGTGATATTTCTATTTCTTCGTATAAAGCGTCATCAATTCTTCATAGCTAAAGATTATAAATGATGTTTTCAAAAATTGTAGATAAAAAGTGTTAGTTATAAATATTTTCATAGCTAAAGTACTAAAAAAAGTAACTAAAAATTGAATATCGATTTATATTGGTAGAAAAAATTTGGCACCAAATGATTAACAACAAAAATAAAATGTAGCTAATAGTTTTTGGCTCTACATTTTTCCTTTGTAGCTATGTCGTATTAGCTACGTTTTTTTGTAACGTAGCGATATATTATTTGCTACATTTTTTATAATATAGCGACATGTTATTTATTACTTTTTAATCCATGATATTGAACAATATATTTTAAATATAATCATAGTTTTTATTGTCAATTATTTGGTTATTATTATAAAATTAAAATTTAGAGAAAAAATATTAATTCAAAATGTCAAGCATTGTATATATAAAGCAAAATTATATAAATACCATCAAATTATACCAACAAAAAGAATATAACATTAAAAGATGACCTTTGTTCCTATACAAGATATTAATAATAACTTGAACTATTCTTATAGACAAAACAATAAATAAAGAGACCACTTCACAAATTGGAATATGTCATGACAAAGATGCTCATATTATAAAAACATTTGAGCATAACTAGAACAATTATCTAGGGTTGTCCAAGTTCATGAACCTATAATTATCCAAAAAGGTTGGTTAAAAATCAACTAAAAATATTGTGAGAGTATTGATACACTAAGTATTTGGTTCTAATTAAAGCAAACATCATATAACTTTACCATTTATAACATAATCACTCATCAATTGCATCTTCATCCATTACATGATTCGAGAAAAAGTATTAAACTTAAATTATTTTAGATACATGAAGTCATAGATTAACTATAGGAGATAGAATTAATATCCTGTACTTTTCCCTTCATTTCCATCATAATCCGAGCCAAGTAATATTTTGAATAACATATCATGTTTTGCTAATTTAGCTCGAGTTTCTTCTCTCCTGATTACTTCAACTTGTAATGTAGGTTTAAGTTTGTTGATTTCCTCTTGAAGGTGTTCAATGATTGTTTTATATGTTGAGGTTGAAATTTTTGGCTTAGGACCTAGCTAAGGCCTTTCACATAGCCAAAGGTTATTTTATCACAAACCTTTTATGCATTGAGCTTATTCCCCTCAAGCTTAGACTTGTCTAATAACTCTTGTATCTTATTCTAAATTAACAAAAACAATAAAAACAATATCCAATCCACATATTACTGCTTATTATTACGTTAATAAATGAACAAAAATATTGAATAAATTTTTATAGTTACATAGTTATTTTCTGTTTCTTCTGACACTTAACATTTACTTTCCTTATAGGAGTGACTTTATAAAGTGTGATATTATCACTCTCTAGTACATGTAGTTCCTTCTTATTATGTTTTACGAAACAAAAAAGGCACAGTAAATAATGTAGCGTTTATTGATTTAAGTATAACTTGTAAACATAGATCTTACATATTTATTTCGGACAATTACAAATGACTTTAACCATTGATTGTAAGGTGTTTTCATTTACCCTTTCCTTCTTATAAACATCTCACCTAACATGCATTTTAAAGTACATGCCTGACTTATTGAGATCACATGAAAAAATGACGAGGCAATCTGCTCGTACACATTCTCATATCTATTAATTGATAAATTACAAAGTTGTTTTAATATTAATTGCTAACGCTTAGAATATATGTTCAAAGAAGTCAAAATTGAGGACCAACAAGTGGATAACCCAAGTTTTCAACAATAGAGGTTTCATTAAAATAATTACGACTACAATTGGTATGCTAACTTTCAACAAACATAGAGTTTTGGAGTCTGCAATATGAAAATCTTCCTTTCATACTTTCACACATGAAAAATGGAAAGAAAAAGAGGGAAGGAAAATAAACTACATAAATATAAATCTTGAAAAGAAGTAGAACAAACTAAAGCAGTACCATGTGCACCTGAATAATAGTTAAGCTTGAAGCAATCTTCCTAGAGAACAAGCAATATTCTTAGAAAATAGTAAGCTAAGAAAAATAAAAGTAACATTTTCAAGAAAACATGAACAAGAAGATAATAGGACGAGCCAAGAACAAAAGAAAGAATAATAAAAAGAAAATAACCCAAAAATCGTAAAGCTCAAAATGCAAGGAGTTTAGAAGATGAACATGAAGTCTTTAAGTAGACTTAAAAGTGTTTGTCAACCTCAGCAACCAAGCATCTGAATTAATAACATGCAAGTCCTATCCTATATATAATCTCGTATCATATTTGTTACTATTTCCCTATGTATTTAACAATTTCTTATGTCCTAATATTCATATGAAGTGAAAAAGAAAGTATCTTATGCTACTAAAGGAAATCACCATCTCACTGACCTACAATGAAGATCTTAGTTATCTAAATTGGCATATGTAGAAGGACTAGATAAAGTAGCTATCGTACTTGAAAGGATAGTTAGCTACACAATGGATAAAACATAAATTGTACTTGGAAAATATATATTTCATATCCTAAGTTCAAAGTTAAAAAATCTCAACCGTTCAATGATTAGATAATATGCAATAAAAATGGATTTGGATAATTAATTGTCAATTAAAGCATACGAAAGCATGCAAATAAAAGTACAAAAAGAGATTTGAATTTACAATATGAAACATCCAACACAAAGTCACTCTTACATATCAACTGTTTGCCAACTTTAAGGGTTGAAAGAAAGGAATGGACCTTATGTTGGATTAATGGTGGAGATTGTGAACCTATGCTTAGAAAATTATGCTCTCATTTATACTGCTATAACACTACAATGATTAAGGTGGTTAACATCCCTGTTTTTCAAACTTGGGCAACATTAAGCTTCTTAAAACCTCTAACTTTAGAACTCTAACCATGCATTGTACTTCCAAATTATGTCATCCTTTATAATACCATCACACCAGACATTACGAAAAAGAATTTTAAATTGTAATTTTGGCTAGGGACATATGACATCCTTTTTTCAAAGATCATCTTAAATTTCCTTCTCATGGATGTAGGTATTGTAAATACTTAAATTTCCTTGTACTTTCCCCTAAGGATAATTTTTAATAGTAGGAAAAATTTTAGTTTATTTGGAATAACTACATTTAACCCAGAACAAAATGGTAGTTGTTCATACATTCCTGATCAGTATTGCAAGAAAGTAGTAGTAGATGATACAAACTATACATTACAAATGTAGGTGGTCAGAGACAAAGACAGTTACGTAAGAACTAGATTTCATTACGAGAAGAAGAACACTTGTGAATAGGCGAAACAAATATCGTTTAAGCAAAAAACACAAAAAAAAAACACAAGAGGAGAAACACCAACATAGAAGTAAGTAGCCAAAACACGAATATAGAAGATAGAAAACCATGAAGAGAGAAGATGAAGACATCGTTGGAGCAGCTGCAACACAAAGATAGAATGTGAAAAACTAGAGGAAATCAATGTTTTTAGGTTATCAGTGTGAAAAAAATGATGTCATTTTAGTAGAGAAAACAATGTCATTTTCATTATTTTTTAATTATCTGTTTTCACTGTGGAAATACTTTCGTAATAAAAAAATTTTGCTTATGAAATTTGTTTCGTAATTTCAAACATAGTTAATAACTGTGGGATATAAAACAAATTTGAGTTTTTGTAGCTATTTTTTTTTTCTACAAAACTAAGTTCACAATTAAAAAACGTAATCAAAAGTTATTAACTATGAAGATAACTTTGTAGCTAAAAACTTTTTGTTATGAAACTTTATTCATAGTTGAAAATCTAAAATTTGTTAGCTACAAATATCATACATGGACTATTATAAATGTAGCTAATAATTAAAACCTGTGAAATTTTTATTTTTAGAGATACTACTTCAATAGGCTACAATTTTGAAATTTCATCGTCAAATAGTAACTTTTAGCTACGAATTTCAAATCATAGCAAAAGAAAACATGGCCAAAAGTCCTGTTTGTTGCAGTGTAAGTCTCGATCCTTAAGTACTTATGATGTTGTTACAATTGAGGCTTATACTGTTAAGGATACTTTTCTCATTTTTATTTTAAAATTTTAAGATATTCTTCAATAGATACAACCTAATTTTGGTACTAATTTTTGTATCTTGTATGTTATTCCAAGTAAATCGACTTATTTGTTCTTTGTTTACACCTTTTGTAATTATATGACATTGGACTTTAAAATATATTTTTTCCACTCCCTTTAATAAACTACTTGTTCACATTGGAGATAATTATATTTTACATATTCAATATGTAGGCAATATTTGTAAATCTCATTTATCCTTATTTGATGCCTTTCACGTGCCCAAACTATCCCTTGATCTTATTTTTATTGGTCAGTTATATGAACTAAGTGTTATATAACTATTTTTAGTCATGATTGTACTATGCAAGATTCATAGATGGGTAAGGTTCCTGGGACATACTGTAAGGTTGGTCGTCTATTTGAACTTGTTTCTCTCCTATTATCATCTAATGTTATTAGTGGTATCGTCTATTCCAGTATTTGGTACTTTTGTCTTGGTCATATTTTCTCTTCTAAATTAGGAGAACACACTCCCTCCAATCATACATACATTTGCTTCTCTCTAGACTTCCACCGGCGAAGTTCCGACCGCCAGTTTATTCAGTAGGA
>JAOTAX010000196.1:24881967-24904335 GCA_025629825.1 Erythroxylum guanchezii
GAATAGAAATTTATGAGGAGAAAAGAGAAAAATTTCAGACCGGTATTTTGGAATGATTAGAATTTTCCATCGCGTTCGTTTGTCTCCGATTTGTTATCCGAATGTCAGCCTTTGTTTCATTGTTTCGAAATCCTAGTTCCGATTTGCTTCCGCTTCTGTTCAGTCCTCTACGATTTTCGATTCTGATTCCTTCGTTTTAATGAATCCTGTATAAGTATGAGGTTTCCGGTTTAAGTAGTTGGGTCTCGGTAACGGGATCCAACATGATGTTAAGTTGAAATTATGTATGTTTGAAGTTATGAACTTGGGATGATGAATCTTGAGCATGAACTATTGTTATATATATATATATATATATATATATATATATAAAAGTGAGGTATTATGGAAAAAGAAAGATAGGAATATTAAGAACGATGAGATGTGGTTGAATATGAAGAGTTAAATGAATTGAGGTTGAGAGTTGGATGAATTCCAATTGGTGGTTGAATGGTTATGCTCATGATGTTCCAAGTTTGTATAATGCAAAATTTCAAGTTTTTCATGAGGGTAAAATGTGTACTCTGATTTCCAAGGAAAAACTGTATCGATTTAGATTGAATTAGACAAAGTCGTCTACACAGGAGTTGTAGCTCGTCTTTATAGCTTTCTAACGATATAAAGTATGCGATTTTTGGGCATTGGAGTTGAAAAATATGATTATTAGAAGTTTGGATGTTGTATAGGATGGACTTTTGGGACAACTGTTTTGTTTTGAAATTTTGACCCTCATAGAGGTAAAAAATTGTTTTTTAGGTCTTCATGGAAGTTGTAGGTTTAGAAGTCTTCTTTAAAATGGTCTTTGAATGACTTTAATCCGATATTTGTAGTGAAAGTTATGTCCTTTTTACTAAAACAGGTCAGAGAAGAAAAGCGGGAAGGGAAAAGATTTGAGCGAGCGCAACTTCGCGGCCGCGCGTGCAGGTCGCGATTGCGCAAATGCTCGATCGCGACCTGCAAGCCCCCTTCAGACCTGAACACCTCTCACTCTTTTGGCTATAACTTTGTTGTCTGACCTCCAAATGACCTGATTTTTGAAGCAATGGATTCCTAAGACATTTTTCTACCTCTCCACAGAAATTGGTAGCATTATGATTTGATTTGAAAAAGATTGATTGAATCAAAGTAAGGGTATCGAATAGAAGAGTATGAGTTGGATATTTTTACTAACCATGCTTCAGTATTTTGATGATATCATGATCTATAGAGCTCCAAATGAGTTGATTCTTATTTCTGACTAAACTAGAGACATGGAACTACAAATTATTTGAAGGAATCGAATTTCAATTCAGTCCCTAAGACCTTCACTTTCTGGATGTAATCTAGTGTAGTGTGCAGTCTCAGTTTAATATTAGTCTGAAAATGGTTGGGCTATAACTTTCAAATTTCTAAATCAAATTGAATGTTTTTGGCGTCATTAGAAACTTAAGAGAATGGGGAACAAATGTTCGAAAGAAGTCAAATTGAATTGTGATTTGTATGGGCACACCATTGAACAAATTGTGAGGAAATTTTTGGGATGTTATGAGAATGAAGATGAACCGATACGAGATCCAACATGTTTGGTATTATGATTTTGCAAGCGTTGGGTTTCGAAAACGGAATCCAACAGTTGTAGTATCAGAGCAAGATGATGAATCGATGTTGGTTAAAGAGATTACAAGGAATCACATTCAAGTATTACAGGGAACCAAGCGTTGAATTTCGGGAACAGGATCCAACGTTTGTTGTTCTTGTAAATAGTTTTTATTAAACCTTAATGAAAGTTGAGTTCTTTAAACTCATACAAATACAACTTGCTTGCTAAGAGATTAGTATCTAAGTTTTATTCCTCAAAGGTTATGCATTTCATCTCTGTTTTACTTATATTTGAATTGAGAAATTTGCATTATGATTGAACAAAGTAGGTAATTCAAACATGAGAGAGAAGAATTACTTCTAAAGAAACTTGGGGTAGCAGAATAATAGGATTCATATTTACTTTAGCAGGAGTTGATAACAAATTTCGGAACTCTAATCTTCTGATTTCGTGAAAGCAATTCCTCTTCTTAAATATTTAGTTTTGTCCTAAAAGTTTAAACGTAATTGATTTATTTTATCCCTTTTAATTTCTAAATCTTCTTATTATTAATTTAAACAATCTTGAAAGAATTAATTGGTGTTTAGTATAAATCCTCGTGGGAACGATAACCGTCCTTGTGTAGTTGGTGATATACAATTTAATGTTTGTGTGATTTGGGTGCAAGTATTAAGTTGATGCCTCGTTTAGTCTTGGAGAGGTTAAGCTGACATCTATAGTGTTGCAACTAGCGAATCAATCAATCAAGAGGCCGTTTGGGATTTTGGAAGATGTGCTCGTGAAAGTGGAAAAGTTTATAACTCCATTGGATTTCGTGGTGTTGGATTTTGAGGTTGATATAGAATGCCCATTGATTTTGGATTATCCATTCCTTTACACAGGAAAAGCTCTAGTAGATGTCTACGGAGGGAAACTCATATTGCAGATTGATGAAAAGCAAGTTGAGTTTTTAATGAGGTCGGCCATGAAGCACCCAATGGATAAGGAGGTTTGTATGAAGGTAGATGTTGTGGATGACTGTGTGTTGAGTGTGGCAGAAAGCAAGGAGAAAGAAGTTTCCTTTGATCCAGATGTATAGGTTATTGGTAAAGGTAAGGGTGAAAAAGAAAGAATAGAGAAGTTGCTGTGAGAAACAATTCCAGCTTCACCGTTCATTGTGTGTCCACCAGTCCTAGAGTTGAAACCATTGCCGAGTCATTTGAGGTATGCATTTCTAGGGGAAGGGGAAACCCTACCTATTATTGTTTCCAATAATTTGCCAAATAAGCAGGAACAACGGTCGGTGGTGTTAGTAAGGAAGTATATTAGAGCTGTGGGGTGGTAGATTTCTGATATAGGAGTAATTAGCCCCGATGTAAAGATGCATAGAATTTACTTGGAGGAAGGAAGCAAGTCTGTGAGGGAACGACAAAGAAGATTAAATCCAAACATGAAGGAAGTCTTAAAGAAAGAGGTCATCAAATTATTTAATGTGGGCATTATTTATCCTATTTCGGATAGTGAATGGGTAAGTTTGGTTCAGAGTGTGCCGAAAAAAAGAGGTATGACCATCATTAAAAATGAGGAAGGTGAGGTTATTCCTACCAGAACAGTTACGGGGTGGAGAGTGTGCATTGACTTTAGGAAGTTGAACTCTGCTACATGAAAAGATCATTTTCTGTTACTATTTGTTGATCAAATGGTGGAGAAAGAATCAGTTCATGCATTTTATTGTTTCTTGGATAGATATTCGGGTTATAATCAAATTTTTATCTATCCACAGGATCAAGAGAAGACCACATTCACATTCCCCTATGGAACGTTTGCGTATAGAAGAATGGCTTTTGTTTGTGTAACGCTCCAGCAACATTTCAGCGGTGCTTGACGACAATTTTTGCTGATTTAGTAGAGGACTTCATGGAAATATTTATGGATGATTTTTCAATTTTCGGTGATTCGTTGATGCATGTTTGCAGAATTTAGGGAAGGTGTTTACACTATGTGAGGAGTCAAATTTAGTTCTCAACTGGAAGAAATGCCATTTTATGATAGATGAGGGCATAGTGCTCGGGCATAAAATTTCCAGCAAAGCAATTGAAGTTGACAGGGCTAAGGTCGAAGTGATAGCAAAGTTACGACCTCCTACGAATGTGAAAGGAGTTCGTTCATTCTTAGGAGATGTGGGGTTTTATAGAAGGTTTATTCAAGATTTTTTCATAATTAGTTGACCTCTAACTAATTTGCTTGTGAAAGATGCGTCATTTGATTTTAATGTTGAGTGTGTGCAGGCTTTTGAAACACTTAAAGCAGCTTTTACTATAGAACCAGTGTTAGCAGCACACAATTGGTCATTACCATTTGAGGTGATGTGCGATGCAAGTGATCATGCTGTAGGTTATGTATTAGGGCAGCGAAAGGATAAGAAACTGCACGTAGTTTATCATGCAAGCAAAACTTTATCAGAAGCTCAATTAAATTACACAACAACCGAGAAGGAGCTTTTGGCAGTGGTTTTTGCATGCGAGAAATTTAGATCATACCTCCTGGGAGCAAAAGTAATAATTTTTTCGGATCATGTAGCATTAAGGTATTTGTTTAACAAGAAAGATGCAAAGCCAATTATTTCATTGGGTGTTATTACTGCAGGAATTCGACATTGAAATTAAGGATAAAAAGGGAGCTGAAAATGTGGTGGCAGATCACTTATCTCGAATCAAACAAGAGAATAATACGAACAATCAGCCAATTCGAGAAGAATTTCTAGATGAGCAACTTTTCCTTATTCAGCAGTTGGAAACCCCATGGTATGCCGACATAGTAAATTATATTGTGAGTAGTATCGTCCCTTTCAACTTGTCTTATTAACAATGGAAGAAATTCTTTGCAGAAATTAAGCATTACCATTGGGAAGAACCATATTTATTCCAAATATGTGCTGATGGATTAATTCAGAGATGTGTTCCAAAAAATGAAATGCTTTTTGTGCTAACTCATTGTCATAATTCGCTTTATGTAGGGCATTATATGGCTAATAGAACTTCGAGTAGAATTTTGGAATGAGGTTTTTTTTGGCTAACTTTGAACCAAGATGTGAGGGAGTTTGTGAGAAGATATGATAGATGTCAGTAAATGAGAAACATTTCAAAAAGAGACGAGACTCCACAATCAAGTCTATTAGAGGTTGAGATATTCGATGTATAGGGCATCGATTTCACGGGACTGTTTCCTACATCTTATGGAAACAAATACATATTGGTGGGAGTAGACTATGTCTCTAAATGGACGGAAGCTAGTGCTAGCTCAAGTAATGATGGAAGGGTGATAACAAAGTTCTTAAAAGGGTTTTTCGTGCAATTTGGAGTTCCACGTGTTTTAATCAGTGATGGTGGTTCTCATTTCTGTAACTCAAGGCTTGAACTTTTGCTTAAACGATATGGTGTGCAATATAGGGCGGCAACACCCTATCATCCACAAACAAGGGGGCAGGTGGAAGTTGTCAATAGGGAGCTCAAAAGGATTTTTGGAGAAAATGGTGAACATAGCAAGGAAAGATTGGGCTATAAAGCTTGACGACACCTTGTGGGCATATCGGACAACTTTTAAGACACCTATTAGAACAACTCCATACAGACTTGTTTATGGTAAGGCATGTCATTTGCTTGTGGAACTTGAATACAAAGCATACTGGACTATCAAAACTCTTAATATGGACAGCAAAGTGGTGGGGACTAAGAGATTGCTGTAGTTGTAAGAGTTGGAGGAGTTACGTTTCATAGCTTATGAGAATGCCAAGTTATTCAAAGAGTGAACCAAGAAATGGCACGACAAGCACATTAAAGATAAGCACTTCAAGGAAGGTGATTTTGTCTTGTTATATAACTCTCGGTTATGGTTATTTCCAGGCAAGCTATGTTCAAGATGGAGTGGGCCTTTCAAAGTCTCCACTGTTTATGGGAAAGGAGTTTTGGAATCTTGACAATGCACGTGGTGAGAAGTTCAAGGTGAACGGGAAAAGATGTAAGCTTTATCTTGGAGGTCTTATCCATAGACCTAAGGAGGTAATGGCTTTTCAATTTAACCCTTGAAAGAAAGGTTTCGGTCATGCTAAAAGACCTTAAAATTAGCATGTGTGTGTGTAGTTTTGAATAAAAAAGTTTGTTTATTTGTTTGTTTAAGAAATTGTTTGTAGGAAATAAAAAAAGGGTACGATCACGAGTCAGTAAGGTGCGATCGCGATCGTGGTACTATTTTGTAGGTAAAGTCTTAGGTGCGCCCGCGAGTCAGTAAGGAGCGATTGCAACAAAAGAACAATATGTGGCTATAAGCTTCGGGTGCGCTTGCGAGTCAATAAGGTGTGATCGTGACCCAAGAACTAATTGTCAGATGCATTCTCAGGTGCAATCGCACCATGTTAGGTTATGTTCAAAATTCAAAATTTTCTCGATTTTCTAAAAAATTTTATGAGTCTTTACTTCCTTTTACGTTTCCTTTGGCTATTTAAACATCATTTTGGGAGTTTTCTTGTGATATTCATATCTTAAAACCCTAGCCTCTAAAATTTCTTGTTTGAGAATCAAGAAGAAGAGAGAAAAAGAAGAGGAGAGAGAACCAACGCTTCAAAATATCTTTCAAACAAATCACCCATTGAAGAAAATGTCAAGGAGGAAGATGGTAGCATCCAAGTCTAAAGGGAAAGGTAAGGCCATTCGACAGCTAATGTCGGATCTTTCGACACAATATTCTACCCCTTTCCCCATCTTCTCGCATGAGGAAGGAATGAAGTACCTAAAGGTAAAAACGAAAAGAATCATTGTACCAAAGTACTTTGATTGGGAGATGGTGACTCAACTAGATTTAAAGGATAATCTGTTAACTATGGCTAAGCGATTAGCGTTTAATAATGAGAGAATGGGAGATCTATAAGGAGCTGGTACACAAATGTTACACCACATTGGTAGTGGAAGGGGATAACTGTACCAAACTGAGGTTTAGGTTGTACGGAAAAGAGTGGGAGATGGATTCCTCGATGTTAAAACATTTACTTGGGTTGCCACAATAGGGTTCGATTAAATCAGCTGGACAATTTTTATCGGGGGATTTCTGGCGAACAATTACGCAAGGTTCATCGGCTTATTCTATTCATAACGACCCAAATTTGCTCATTTGGGATGCTTCGTTGATTCTTCTACACGAATTCATGGCGGTATCAGTTTTCAACAGGGTGGAGAGTAATAAGGTCTCAAGCCAAGAGTTATATGCCTTGTGGTGCGCTTCTAATAACACGCCCTATTGTACCTCCTTTCACTTGTTGAAGGAGTTTGCGCAGATGGCACGACCATCAAGCACTAAATTGGGATTGGGGTATATATTGACCACATTTGCTTAATCAATGGGCCTTGACCTCACGACGCTAAAATGCATTCCGATAGAAGTTTTCAACCAAAGATACTTGCATGTTTATGGCCTAATGAGCTTTATGGGATGCAGTTTACGGCCTTATCATGAGAGAGCAACCGTCAAGCAACCGTCAAACACAGAGGAGTAAGGGAGTCAGTCTCTAGGAAGAAGAAGAAGAAAGTAGTGACTCACAACAAGAAGAAGCACAATTTGCAATTCCTGATGTTGATGTTGCTACAGTTCTGGAGGTGCTTAAACGCTGGGAAGATGCTACTGTAGCAAATAGCAATAGGTTAGCAGCAATTAAAATAACAATAGCGGATATTCAAAGGCAGCAACAGTACCAAGTAAAGAAATTGAAGAAATTCTTCGTTGCGTCTAATGTGGAGGTACCATCATGTTGGATCCGGCTTGATTCTAGAATCCAACTCTTCAGAATACCATAATACTTGAGCGTGGTTCCTTGTAATCTCTCTAACCATCATCGATTCATTTTTTTGCTTTGATACCATACATGTTGGACCCCGCTTGTTTCCAGAGTCCAACGCTTGCTCTGATACCATATCTGTTGGAACCGCTTGACTCCGGAGCTCAACCTCTCGTTAAATCATACAAAGTGATCTTCATTACAACTCCTTATTTTCGGAAGAATCTTACCCTGAAGGGTTATTTCCTAGAACCCCAATTAGCCATCATCTGTCCATCTTCATTCGCATAACATCACAAAAATTTCCTCACAATTTGTTCAATGGCGTGCCCATACAAATCAATCACCATAATCGAACTCAATTCTCTTATTTGTGAATAGAATTGGAAATCTTCAAACTTGAATTTGACTTCTTCAAAGAAATTGTAGCTCTAAGTCTCTAGTTTGTTTTGAAGCAAGAACCATCTTAATCGGAGCTCTATAGATCAAGATATGCTTAAAAAGCTAAAGGGTATTCATACCCTAATCATGCTCTCCCAACCGATCCCTCATTTTCTTTCCATCAAAATTCAAATCAACTCCAAAAGATACCAATTTTAATTGAGAGATAGTAAAATGTCTTAGGAATCTATTGCTTCAAGAATCACTTCAATTAGAGGTCGGATGATGAAGTTATGACCAAAAGAATCTAACATGTTTAAGTCCTCAATCATGCAGTAACATGTCTTGGCGTGATTGTCATAACTTTCACCATAAATGCCTGATTGAGTTCGTTCATGAACGGTTGGAAATAAGACTTCTAGATTCATGAAGACCACAGAGCGAGATGCTGCCTCTAAAAGGGTAAAAAATGGAGATTTACTGAAGCTGTCCCGTGAATGTTCGTTTAACGGACATAGATTGGCTTAGAAGCCATTTTTCACCCGAGAAGGTCCGTTAAACGGACCTAAAGTCTGTTAAATGGACCTTGGTGAGGCAGGGGGTCTTTTTCCACTCGAGAAGGTCCATTAAACGGATAAACGGACATTGGTGACCCAAAACTCCTTCCAAAGCCTCTCCAATGCTTCCTATATCCAATCTAACATCATATTCACTCATAATCTTCCTAAATTCAACTATCTAGTGCCAAAATCACTTCATATAAAATCAAACACCAAAAGTATCACATAAAACTCTCAATTCTCAACCCAATTGATTCATCAAAACCATACATTCTCATCCTTTTCAATAGTTGTCTTGTGCATACCTCCCTTGTAGTATTACATCTTGTATCGATCATATCTTTTCACTCTGGTATCCAAAAATTACAATTTTTATATCGTTGGAAAGCTAGAAAGGTCATCTACAACTTTCAAGAAGAGAATTTTGACCAATTCTACCTAAATTGATATAGTTTTTCCTTTGAGTTCAGAACACAATTTTCCCTTATGAAAAACTTGAAATTTGTCCCAAATTCACTTCCTTATTACAACATCATTCATAACAATTCAACTACCAATTGGAATTCATCAAACTCTCAACCTCAATTCATTTGACTCATTCCTATTTTTCCTTTCCATAATATCTCACTTATATATACAACGATAGTTCATGTTCAAGATTCATCATCTCAAGTTAATGACTTCAAACATACCTAATTTCAACTTAACATCATCCATACACAACTCCATATTTCAAATCCATACATAAATCCGTATTTCATTAACATCATAAAACAAGAGTTTACAAAGATTTAATGGCATTTCCAAGCCACATTACATCATCAATATCAAAATCCAATATACAAAGGATGCAAAACCCAATAATTCTCAAAATACAACTGAAGCCTTGTTTTACATAAACTACTCCAAAACAAAACAAAAAAAGCAAATTTGGAGTAATGTCTTGACTTTCTTTAACTCGGTCTCTTGCTTATCACCTGAATAGAGGAAGGAGAGTGGAGGTGAGCTTGAAAGCTCGTGGGTAACAGCTTATAACGGAAGAAAAAGGCAAAACCATTCAAAAGTTCATTGTTATAGAAAATTCTTGCTGAACTCCATAAAACACTTGTTCTCAAATTTTCATCACGTAGTTAAATTTATAAACCACAAAACATGAATGCATCAACTTGTTCACAAATCATAAACACATAAGCACATCAGAAATGGTTTAGGTAGATCCATAAACATGACGCACTACACATTTCCACATAATGGTCCTGTGTAGTCGTAAACTTGAGGGAGTCCATGAAGGAGCTCCGTGTCACTAGCGGGAAGGCGGGAGAAGCCTTTAACTTGGTCAACGTTCACGTGAAAATTCTTGGATGGACTGCCAAAACCCACATAACATGTATTTCAAAACTTGTTGCCCAAAATGGCACTTTTCGAAAACTTGATTTCATATACTTGATATATTTCGAAAACCATTTCCGAAAACATGATTTCATAAACATGCGATCTTTTCAAAAGAAATCATTTTCATAAATCATCACACAATTCACATATCAAACATATAGCAATTTCTCAATTCATTTAAGACACAATTAATGCAACACTTATGATGCAATTTAAATCATTAAATTTCCTTGATTTATAGAAAACAAAAGTGACTTATTTACTCTATTATAAACATGTACCCACCTTGATTCCTTGCTTATAAACTTGTTCAAAAAGCCTCTACTCCCCTTGCTCCTCTTGCCTCTCTCTTGATTTTCTTCACAATGGCAAAATTCCCAAATCAATAGTGATTCCAAATTGAGAAACCTATAAGACATAATCACCAAAATTGACCTTAGAAAGCTTAATCCTCTACATTTCTTAAGCTATATGAATCAAAACCCTTTCAAAAATCCAACATATTAAGATCAAACTTACCTTCATTCTTCACCAAATGAGGTATTTCTTGGCTCTAATAGAAGCTCTCATCCTCCCCTTCCTTTTTCCTCCTTGAATAAACTTCAAAATCCCTCTTGAAGGCTTAGAAAAATCAAAACCTAGCTCACTTCTTTCTTTTCTCTTCTTTCTCTCTTTTTCGTGCTTCTCTCTCCTTTTCTCTCTTCAATCACGTTTTTGCTTCTTCAAAATGAAAGAAAACCTTTTTCTCTTCTCTTTTATACCCTTATTGATTGCACAATGTCCATTTTACCCTTACTTAGAAGCCTTGCAACTTAAATGCTTAAGTGACTTGCCAATTTTGCCCCCCATGCAAACTTACCACCTTAATTCAATTTAATCCATGTCACGTGATCTTACTCACATTAACATGCTAATTAACTCCACAAAATAAAATAATTAATCTATTAAGACCTCAAAATTTATTTAAGTTATTGCCTAACTCCTTCAAAAAATCAAGACCTTTTTCTAATCATGCAATTGAAGGAATTTGTTTACACTTCCTTCTAGAAAAATGTTCTCATTGTCTTAAGTTTCTAATGACATCAAAATCATTCAATTTGGTTCAGTAATTTGAAAGTTATACACTAAACATTTCGAACTGTTCTTATACTGAAACAATATTCTGGGCTCAATTTCCATCCCAAAATTGAAATTCTTAAAGACTGAATCAAAACTCGATTTCATCAAACAATTTTACCCTATTTCTCTAGTTTAATCCAAATCAAGAATCATCTCATTTGGATAACTAGAGAAAAATTTATGGCTAAAACACCGAAGCATACTCAATGAACATGTTTCAATTTCATTTCCCAGCTTTTAACTACCAACCTTTCATATATAACCCATCTTGTACCTAAACTATCTTTTCTTATTTATTTAAAATTCAAAAAGTTTCGTTTTCTCTACAAATTAATAATTTCCAATAATCTCATTTAACAGTTCTAGCTTCCAAGAAAAGTTCGGGGTCTAACACATCACCTACACCTTCACCACCAAGTTCTCCTGTTCCCTAAAAGCCCTATGTAATTTTCTTTTATGTACTTCTACATTGGTTGTTTGTGATGTTTTCCATTTTAGTGTTCTTGGTTGTGATATGTGTTTATGACTCAGGTAGTAGCATGCCAGGATTCGTTAACTTAGCTTGACAAATTTTTAACATCCTACATGCCCTTTTAGTTATTAAAAATGCATGAACGCAACTGATGATCATTTGAGGATAGTGCGCATATTGGACCAGCTTTGGTACTTTTAGTAGAATTATTTGTATTAATTTCATTTCTTGATAATTATGTGTATTTTTATTTACTTGAAAATTTATCTTAAGGATAAGAAAAATTGTATGAATGATAAGGAGAAATTAATGGAAAAAATCCTCTAAATTTTTGCTCCACTGTGCTGAGGGTGCCTGAAACTAGCCTTGGACACATGAGCTATGCTAGTAGCCATTTGATGATGAAAGTGAAGTAGGTTTTGTGTGTTTGAATATGCTTCTCAATTGCATTTAATTGACAAACTTTTCATCTCAAGCAAGCTTCTTAAGTTGTGCTGGAAAGAAAGTTTCTTCATCCTCATTGCACAATTTTAACAAGTTGTTAACAATACACATATACTTAAAAGAGAATTTATGCTAATAATGAAGTTACTGGTGCTAATTACTACTCTTGTATGCGTTCTATTCTCAAGTTGATTTACGGAAGCTTCATCTGCGTTCTTAGTAATTCAGGGGTTGGTAGGATGTTAACAATCATGTCAAATTGGGCAAAGATTCTTTGGTATCAAACTATTTGGGTCATTGTTTTTGTTTTACTTTCTTTTGTCGTATTGTGTAATTGGGGACAAGCACAAGTAGAGTGGTGAGTATTGATGTGAGTTTATTTACTTGTTGAGTGTTAATGTTTTTAGTACTTTTAGTTCTTGGTTTAGTAGTTTAGCTCAGTTTTGGGCAACTTTAATGTTTTGTTAAGTGTGAAGGGATAAGGGATCAAGATGAGAAAAGTTAGTGAAAAAAACAAGAAAAGAGGTGTCTGGTGCGATCGTGAGGAATAATGGTTCAAGCGCGACTGAAGCTATGGATTTAAGGAAGAACAACATCATAATGGTGCGATCTCGAGAGTGTCTGTTGCAATCGCACTTGGGATTTTTGGCCAGGAGTTCTTCAAGGGTACTTCCGTTATTTCATCAAGTTTTTAAATGAATGGTGGATAGTTAGAAGAAGTCTACAACGTGCAAGAACATGGGTAGGAGTTGTTACGAGTCATTAGAGGTGGAGAGTCCCAATGAGGGGAAATATAAAAAGAGGAAGAAAGGCACGAAGAAAAAGGAGAAGAAGGAGGAACGAGGAAGAGGAAATAAGAGCTCTGTGAAGCTTGTAATCTAGGGCATAAGAATTTTTTTTTATCTTTTCAGTTTATTTTCCAGTTTGCTTATGATGTCTGTTTTCTAGTTTCCTTAGATTATTTCAACCTCTTGGGTGAATCTTGTTTTCTAAACTTCTGCTATATATGGTTTGCTGTTCTTATGAATAGTTTTTATTAGACCTTAATGAGTGTCGAGTTCTTCTTTAAACTCATACAAATACAACTTGTATGCTAAGAGATTAGTATCTAAGTTTTATTCTTCAAAGGTTATGCAGTTCATCTCTGTTTTATTTATATTTGAATTGAGAAATTTGCATTATGATTAAACAGAGTAGGTAATTCAAACTTGAGAGAGAAGAATTACTTCTAAAGAAACTTGGGGTAGTAGAATTGCTGACGCCCACATTTTTTTTGATGAATAAGAATGATTTATGTCAAATAAGAGGTCTTTATGAAAGTTTGTGGAGTTCATTATTATGATGATGTAAGAAAGATTATATGATATAGGTTGATTGAATGGAAGTATGAAAGTTATAAGTATGATCAAGGGAAATTTTGGCAAGGCACTTAAGGATGAGGAACATAAGGTAAAAAAAGGAAAGATTTAAATTGAGTTAGAGTTAACATGATGTTTAAGAAGATTAAAGGAGTTATAAGGTAAATGAAAGAAGGGATAAAATGAGAAAACCAAAAGAAGAGGAGGGATGTTTTTGGAAGGACAAGACCAAAATGTGGACTTATATTTAAGAGAAGGAGAAAACGTGAATTGGAGATCAAGTGATCAAGAGCCTAAGGGAAATTCTCCAAATTTTCTTAACTTGGTGGTTGAATTGGTTAGGAATGCACAATGTTATAGTTGCATACCTAGTTTATTCGTTTAAGAGTTTTTGTAATTTAAGACTTTGAGATAAAGTTGTAATATGGCTTAGAATGCCATTAGAAATTCCTTTTGGAATCTTGCATGGTAAACTTGTTGAACATGTTCTTAATGTAGGTTATTTGAGATAAGGCTATCAGTTTCTTCTTACGATCCCTTATAAACTAGATCCCTAGAAAATAGCTAGCTGTTGGAGTTATGTAAATATAGTGCCCTAGAAAGCAAGTGTATTTACATGTAACTTAATTTCTTCCGGTTACAGTTTTGTAATGAAAATATTTATTATTAATGAAACAAAAGAGTTTGGTTTTATTTGCGTGAGCATTATATATCTTACATGAGTGAGCCAAAATTACTAAGAGAAGAGTCTCATTTTTGGTTCATCTTCTTCTAAGAAAATCTCCTCCAAACATTTCTTCTCCTTTCCTATCAAAGGATTTTGTTAACCTAGTTGTCCTAGAAGAAGAAGAGGTAAATCGAATTGGTTGAGGATACAAAAACAAGGAGAAGATAGATTGCTAAAGGAAAAGATTCAAAAGCAAAGGTTTTGGATACAAGAAGAAGGAGAGGATAACGTAGCAAGGAATTAAAGCTGTAGCAAAGGATTCGGTAATACTTTTCATCTTGATTATGTTTATTATTATCCTTATACCATATCATGTATGGATTGACATGATGATTTGGATATGTTGCTTCCGCTGCAAAGTTGATTTATAAAAAGTTTTGAAATCTACCGGTTCTCCAAATATAGCATGCTTTCTTTTTTCGATCCAACACTAGCCTCTCCTAAATCCTTTGTTGAGAACCGTTTGTTCAGCCATCCCTTAACCATAGCCATCCCTTAACCATAAATAACATTCCTACAACATTCCCAATGAGCAGAACGTCATCGACATACAGGATTAGGAAAGTAACCTTGCCCTCTTGTATCCTTTTATAGACACAAGGCTTACCTAGGTTTTGTATAAACCCATAGGTTTTGATATACTTATCAAACCTAATGTTCCAAGACCTATATGTTTGCTTAAGTCCATAAATGGACCTCTGCAATTTGCATACCTTATGCTCATTACTTGGCTCAACGAATCCTTCTGATTGGGCCATATAAATGGTCTCCATAAGATCTCCATTAAGAAATACGATCTTGACGTCCATTTGCCATATTTCATAATTGAAATAGGCTGCTATGGCCAAAAGAATTCTGATGGACTTAAGCATGGCAACTGGAGGAAAAGACTCCTCATAGTCTATACCCTTTTTTTGAGTATAGTCTTTAGCTACCAATTTAGCTTTAAAAGTCTCTACCTTTCCATTAGATCCTCTTTTCCTTCTATAGATCCATTTACACCCTATGGCTTTTACATTTGGTGGTATATCTACAAGGATCTAGACTTCATTGGTGTAAATAGAATCTATTTCTGATTCCATTTCCTTGAGCCATTTTTTCTACATCAACATCATTAATAGGATATGTATAAGTAATGGGATTCCATTTCTTTTTGGTATGAGATGGAAATTATGCCTTCTCCTAGACCTAGATACCTTTCTAGTTGTCTCACAACCCTCCTACTATGTCTAGGCACTAGTTGACGTTCAAGCTGCTCTTCTGATTCAACTCTTGAATCCATTTCGACATCTGGTTCTACTATATCAAAATCAACTCTTGGTTTAGCTGAAATAGCTAACTCCTATAGGGCCACTTCACTTCTTCCTTTGTGATTTCTCACAAATTCTTCCTCCAAGAATGTTGGGTCCCGTTTTCGGAACCTAACTCTTGCTCAGATCATAATCACTGAACTTGTTCCAAAGAAGTTTCTTTAATCATCATCCATTTCATCTTCTTGCTTTGATACCATAAATGTTGGGCACTGATTCCTACACCCAACATTCCTTAACATAAGACGTATACTTATACTTGTTCCTATGCAGGATTATTCCCATTTAACCCTCATTAGTCATCTCCGATTCACCATCATCTTCTAATGCCTTAATGTCGGGCCCTGTCTTTCAAATCTTTCTTATACTAAAGCAAACATTCTAAGCTCAACCTCCATCCAGATATTGAGCATCTCAGAGGCTTGGTTCAAATTCTATCCCTTTGGATCATTCGATAGCTTTATGTCTCTAGTTTACCTGGGCACATGATTTACTTTATTTGGAGGTCGGATAACGAAGGTATGGCTGAAAGAATCAAATAGGGTTTTGACCTCAATCAGATTGAACCTATCATGGGACAAAAGACGTAACTTACTTTAGGGTTTTCAGATCAAGTAACTTCTTGGAGAGTTCGAAAGAGGACTTCAATATCTACAACTTTTATGCAGACCTTGAAAATAAATTCTATTGTCTGAAGGGTCAAACATGGATCTGACGAATAGTGTATAGAAGAAGAAGTTTCAGTCATATAAGCAAAAAGCTAACGAAGCAGAAGCCAACGAAGCAAAAGCAGATGAAACAGAAAACAACCAAAGCGAAAAGGTAGACGAAACAAAGCAGATGATAGCATAAGGCAGACGAATGCGGAACAGACGAAAGCATGAGGCAGACGAATGCAAGAAGCAGACGAATGGCAAAGGAGACGTCATCACTTACAATATGACATCAGCATAGACGAAGCAAAAGTCTTAAAACAAAATGAAATACAGATGAAGCAAAAGTCTTAAGACGAATGACATCATCACAGACGATGTGACGTCCTTACAGATGATACGTCTTATAGACGATATCACATATACTTCTAAACCTCTGTGTTTTTAGGGACTATAACTTTCCACTCCAATGTCTAACAATTCCCTACTATAAACCGTTGGAAAACTAAATGAAAGACCTACAGCTTTCTAGAAGACCATTTGGTCTAATTTAGCATAGATCAATCCAAATTTTCTCCTGAAGTCATAACACACATTTTTACCCTATAGAAGTCTCGTAATTTTACACTTCTCAAACTTGGAATGTCCTGAGCTTAACCATTCACTTACCAATTTGACTTCATTAAACTCTCAAATTTTAACTCATTTGACTCATCATATCCAACTATATTTGATCCTTCATAATTCCTGTTTTATCTTCCCATGAATCTCTTTTAGGCGGACGTGTGTATATGTATATATATCCACCACTTATGCTTGAAAACCATCTGTTCTAGCTGACAATCATTTCAATATCATTCATACACAGTTCACATTTCCTTACAGTAAAAGAATAAGGTTTTACAAATCTCTAATGGCATTCTAAGCTATAATACAACCTTATCTCAAAGTCTCAAATTACAAAAACTCTTAAACACATAAACTGGGTATGTAACTATAATATTGTGCATTCCCAAAACCAGTTCAAACTGCAAATTAAGCAAATTTGGAGAATTTCCCTTAGGCTCTTTATCACTTGATCTCTTAGCTATCACCTGAAGATAGGGTAAGAAGGGGTGAACTTGAAAGCTCGCGAGTTATAGTTTATAACAACAAAGATAAGCTAAACTTTTTGAAATCATTTTTCTTGTCATAGAAAATTGTTATTGAGTTTACAAAACACATGTTTCTTAGGCTTTCAGCCAAAATCCACAAGTCACAAAACATGAATACATCAAACTTGCTAACATAACTTGAGCATATAAGCACATCAGAATGGTTCGGGTAAGTCCATAAGCATGACACACTACACATTTCCGCATAAGGGTCATGTGTAATCGTAATTCTTGAGGGAGTCCTTGAAGGAGCTCCGTGCCACTAGGGGGCAGGCAAGAGATGCCTATAGCTTGGGTCAACGCGCACGTGACAATTCTTGAGGGACTACCATAAACCCACATAACACATATATTTCAAACTCTTGTAAACTTGTTGCCCAAAATGACACTTTTCTTGAAAACTTGTTTTCCACATACTTGCTATAACTTGAAAATCATTTCCGAAAACTTGATTTCATAAACATGCATCTATTTAAAAGAATCATTTGCAAAGACTTTTCATCATTCACCACACAATTCATGAAGCAAACATATAGTAGATTTCACAAGTCATTCAAAAAACAATAGATGTAACACTTATGATGCAATTGAAATCAGTGATCTTTTTTTTATTTAAAGAAAAATAGTAGTGGCTTATTGATTCCATTATAAACGTGTACCCATCTTGATTTCCTTGTTTAGAGACTTGCTCAAAATGCCTCTTCTCTTTGCAAACAACCTGAGGTATCAAAGGTTCTTTTCTGCTGTATTTTTAATGGGTACTCCGTGAGATGATCTAACTGAATTAGGCCTCTATGACTCCCTTGGTTCTTCACCAAATGAAGAAATCTTTGGCTCAAATGGAAGCTCTTCTCTTCCTCTACCTTTTTCTCTTCTTGAACCACCTCAAAATCTCTCTTGAAAGCTAAGAAAATTGAAACCCTAGCTTGTTTTCTCTTCTTTCTATCTTTCATTCTTTTTTGTGCTTCTCTCTCTTCTCTCTTTTCTCATCCACGCATCTTGATTCTTCTTGAATCCCCAATTCATGTTTTCTTCTTCTTTTAAATGTAAGACCACATTTTGGTCTTGTCTTTCCAAAAATACCCCTCCTCTCCTTTGGTCTTCCTATTTTGCCCCTTCTTTCATTTTCCTCCTAATTCCTTTAATCTTTTTAAACACCATGTTAACTCTAACTTAATTTAAAATTTTCCTTTTTATGCCTTATGTTCCTGATCCTTAAGTGCCTTGCCAAAATTTCTTTTGATCATACTTATAACCTTCATACTTCCATTCAATTAACTTATATCATATAATCTTTCTTACATCAACGTAATAATTAACTCCACAAACTTTCATAAAGACCTTTTATTAGACGTAAATCCTTTTTTCATCAAAAAAAGAAAAAAAAATTGGGGCCAACAAAGAAGGTCGCATTTATCCAAGAATGTAGTCTTTTCCTTTGCTGGAACCCCTACAAAGAATTGCAAACATGGTCAGAGCCAACATGGTCAGTGGCTCCTGAATCTAATATCCAAGAATCAGATGAATCTGCCACATTTCTAGTTCCTAACAAACTTCTAAAACCTATACCTTGTTTTCTTTTGAGCGACTCAAGGTAGACTACACAGTTTCTTTTCCAGTGACCCTAATCACCACATTGGAAACATTTTCCCTTGGTGTCTGCTTTGGCCTTCTTTTTTATAGGTTGGACCTTGACTCCTATTTGAGCCTTCTTTTTGATTGGACCTTTCTTCTTTTGTTTGCCTTTACCCTTGGGCTTAGAAGAAGATGCTACATTAGCCTCGGGACCATTAGCCTTGATATTTAATATCTCCTCCGTGCTCTAAAGGGTATTCATCAACTCACTCAAGGTGTAATCCTTGGTGTTGAGCTCATAGTCCAACTTAAACTGTTGAAAGGAAGAGTTTAAGCTACTGATGATCATAATCATTTGCATTTCCGCATCTATATCTGGCCCAAGCATCTCAGCCTTAGTAACCATAGAGATTACCTTACCGATGTAATCTCCCACCGTTCCACCAAGTTTTTGTCTGAGATTATGAAAGGTTTGGATAGCTTTCATCCTTATAGACCTGGTCCTCACACCAAACATCTCATGTAGGTGATGGACCATTGCACCAGCAGTTTACATGCACGCAATTTGCTTTTGCAACATTCAGTTGACAGAAGATAGAATATAGCACTTAGTAGTCTTATCTGTTTGATCAGAAAAGAAAACATGCAAGGTTTAGTTAAACGGTAGATTTCAAAACTTTTTTAGAAATCATAACATAACGGAAGCAATAGAACTAAATGAACATGTCAATCCATACATGATACGGTATAAGGATAATATTTAACATAAGCATAAGATGAAGATAATATTACTGACTCTATGAACTAAATGAACATGATACTCTTTACTGCGCTATCCTATCTTGGCAATGCATTCTCTCTAAAGATGATGTATCCTCTTCTTCTTGTTATTGTTTCTTCTTCTCAATATTATATCCTTAACCAATCCGATCTACCACTTGTTCTTCTTAGACAACTTGGTTAACAAGATCCTTTGGTGGGAAAGGAGAAGAAAACTTTTGGAGGAGATTTTTCTTAGAAGAAGAAAACAAAAATTAGACACCTTCTCATGAAAGTTTTCGGCACACTCATGCAAGATCGGAGAGAGAGTGATGAAAATGTAAGAAAACTTTCTTACACACTCATAATTTCGATTAACCCAAAGGAAAGAAGAGATTTGTATCAAATGTAGCGCCCCACCCTCGCGAAACACGTGCCTGACATCTTGAGTGATGTCCGAGTGCGAATCCTACAAGGGCAATATGCTAGAACAGTTAAAACTTATTGAAACTCGGTACAATTTTTTATACGCGTGTACGGAAATCAATATTCAAATTCGGGGCCATACTTTTATTTCATAAAAATCAAAATTACAAATGTCATTACACTTTGATCAGTCTCTTTTACAAACCTTTCTACTCTGGAAAGTTATTACAAAACATAAATAAAAATATACATATGATACAAAATTTTCAGGAAACTCCATTCGGTACAAATATAAGAAAATATAAATGCAGACGCAATCTTATCCCGACCTCTAACTCTGACTTGTATGCAGGGGCTATACTCCCGTGAGCCCAATGGGGTAACTCTTTTGAAATTGAAAAATATTGCAAATTTTAGATGAGTTTTACGAACTCAATGAGTGACCATCATCGATGGCTCACTCAATCACATAACACATACAATTCACATATTCACATAATTTCAGATTCACTTCAGACATATTTCACATTCAAAAATCATTTAAACTATTTAAATCATACATATCGCATGCATATGCAATGCTTATGAGACTCACTTTCAATTTGTTACTTTGTTGTGACTAAGTGCCTTTTCCATTGGCCCATATCCCTTATGGATACTGAGCTGAATCAGATCATGTCTCATATCCCTTGGTGGATACCGGGTACATTTACAACTGAGCCTAAGGCTCTTATTACAAATCGAGCTTTAAGCTCTTTTTCACTAACGACTCCGGTCACAACTGCCTTTATCTTTCATGCATTCATGTAATGAAATGCATCAATCACATATGCTCAATCATTCACTTTCTTTCAGTTTACACATTTCATCAGTCCTAAGTCCGGCATTGAACATTTAAATTGAGAATCACTTTTTCATTTATATGCATACTCACATTTCTCTTCGAAACTCGGTTCGGCATTTAACAATCAATTTGTGTCTCATATATTTTGTCAAATTCACATACAAGGAGCACTTCAATATTGCATTCAAGCATCAGAAACCTCAAACCTTCATTGTCCGGAATCACACAATCAAATCACTTTCGCATCTCATTCATAATCACTCAATTCATAACATAAACAAAACAAACAATAAAGTAAGACCATCTAGGTCTACTCACAGTACGCTCTAGATTAGCATTTGCTTCCAAGTTCTGGAAATGTATGAATGTGGACGTTTATCCTGTATATCCAAAATTATGCAATATACACATCACACACAGGTTACAACTTTGGACAATTTTAAGAACTCATTTATGCACAAATATGTATATGGACCATGTACAATGCATGCTCAATGACATTCCCAGGTACGTTTCCATTATTCAGGTCATAAGGTCATTCCAATATCAAAACTCACCTAAGTAACATTTATACTTAGGGTTTATGTCTCGATAAAGCCATTATAATCATAATTCCTTTCTCCCTTGGTCACATTCAGATTTTTCCAGAATTATTATTTCGAGTCAACTTTATATGTTCATTCTGACCTAAAAAATGAAGAAATTTGGCAACACTTTCTTCTAGAAACTTTTTTTTCCATAGTATTAGGTTTCTAATAACACCAAAATCATTCAATTTGGTTTAGTATTTTGAAAATTATTCTCCAAATATGTTTGGACTATTCTCATCCTGAAATAGTACACCATACTCAACTTCCATCTAGAAATTGACTCAATTAGAATTCGACCTTTTTAGATGATTTGCAGCCTTATGTCTCTAGTTTACTTCAAATCAAAGATCATCTCATTTAGATATCTAGAGAAGAAGTTATGATAAAAAGAAAAAAGACTATTTAGTTTACAAATGCTCTCAGGTGCACTAGACTATTAGAAAACTCTATATCATGATGTGACAAATAAAGAGTAGTCTAGCAGTTAACTCACGAGTGTGAGGGAGAAATGTCACAGGCGTGAGTGATTTATGCCTGTGCAAGAGTCACTCCACGCCTGTGCAAGAGTCACAGGTGTGAGAAAAAGTCACAGTTGTGCACGCTCATCTGACCGTCCCACACTTTTCACTTAATGTCTCTTGAATGATTTCAGATGGCTAAGATGTTTGGTGGAGAGGTAGAGCAAATGTGTTAAGAGTCCAATGGTTCAAGTCTCAGGTCATTTGGAGGTCAGGCGAAGGAGATATTGCCAAAAGATCGCAGGATGTTCGTCAGCCTCCAACCTTAGAAGTCGCAATCGTTTGAACTCGCGATCGTGTGCGACTTTCCCAATCGCACACCCTCTCTTCAAATCTCAATAACTTTCAATCCAGAACTCCAAAAATTTCAAACTTTATGTCAATAAAAAGCTAAAAGAAAGATCTACAACTATTTTGCAACTCTAAATTCATTCTTTTGGTCATCTCTGAAAACACTCACATAATTACGTATATGCATACATGCTCAATGAAGAGAAACAGGGCCTTCATTTCTGTTTTCTTCAAAATGTTTTTGTGCCTAGTTATACATATTTTCCACTACACTCATTCAGTTCCATCAACTCTTCTATTTCATCTTAACTCATCTCTATATCACAAATTTATCTTTTAACATATTAATCATCGAATATGCAAACACAACACAT
>JAOTAX010000196.1:24905147-24931035 GCA_025629825.1 Erythroxylum guanchezii
ATTTCCAGCCTCGGGTGTAGGGATGGAACTACATTGTCCAAGTGATGGTTTGAGATTTATGACTCCAATTACTTAATTTAATACTGAAGCTGAATATCATGCTCTTACTAATACTAGTTCTGAACTTATATGGCTTTGTTTGTCAGTTCAGAGTAGGGGTATTCCATCTCCATATGCTACTCCTCTTTTAGGAACAAGCAAAACACTTTGTGATTGATTGTCACTTTGTGAATCATCATGTTCATCATAATTCTTATTTATATCTCTTCTATGATTAGATTGCTGATATATTTACTAAAACTCACTTTGTTCCTCGATTTCACAACCTTGTTTCCATTCTCAAATTATCTAACTCTCTACTATTTGAAATCTAATAGGGGGATGATAATATATATTGTCATCAATGTAAATAATCTCTAGTCAAATAGTATCTTATATTTAAGCACTAATTAATTTCTTCATTATCTGATTTTCTTCCTAAATAATCTAATAATTTTATATATAAATAGGTATATCTCTTTTATTTAAAGATATAATAATATATAAATTCATTCGCTATAAGTTATTAATATATACATAATTGATAGTATTCATTATAATAGAGGTTCAAGTGTGATGCGAGGAAAGACAGTAGATAGTGTTAAAATAATTAATAATTTAAATTGAGTTTAGTTATAATATATATTCCTTTATACTTAGTTTAACAATTAAGAGCAAAATTAAAATTAGAATTAGAATGTAACTATAATAAATAATATTTTCATTCATTCTTTCCGTATGTGAATATATTTATGAGAAAATGCACCAAAATACGTAAAAATAAAGGTGACAATTAATGGAGTAATTGGTCTACTGCTTTTAGATAAAACGTTTGATATTATTTTGTTGTTGTCGTGATAGTCATGGTCGTTAATGTATATTTAGTATTATTTAGTGGTTGTCGTGATAGTCATGGTCGTTAATGTATATTTTAGTGGTTGTCGTGATAGTCATGGCCGTTAATGCTGGTCGTTAACGTATATAAGCTACTTGATGATCAAAATATACCTTACTCAAACTTAATTTAAGTTTATTAAATTAAATACATAATTATGTGAAGGAAATGGTAACAGTAGAGAAAAAGATGGACAAAAGCCATGTTTGATTTTAGTGGAAATATAAAATTTTCTGAGTTTTTTTTAATAGAAATTCTTGGATCTCACTTAGCATTATGGGATAATGCTTTCAACCTCGCAATGTATAAAACATCGTGAAATCTCAACTTGGATATTTTCACATCAAACAACACCTTACTTTTAATAAATCTCATCAAGTAATTAAGGTGAACCAGTTCTGGTATAATCATAAAGGCATCAAACGATGTGTTTGGTTACTACTTACTAGAACCCAGTGTATAAAAGAAGCCCTTTTGTTTGTTGGATACATCCAATTCAACGGGGACTATAAGAAGGAAGAAAGAAAGAAAAGTAATTTGGAGGTATCTGCTTCATAGGGTAAAACTTGTGTCAAGTTTTGGTACCGGACGCTATTCAATTCAAAGTATGTTAAATTACTGGAGCCAACCAACGAGATTTTAGCTAGACTGTAGCTCAAGAGTCACACCCTTCTTCTCCAAAATTGCAAAAAACTTTGGTCATATATTATTAATCAGTGAGTTTTGAGTAATAAACTGGCCATAAAGGAAGAGAAGTAGTAATATTGTCGCCACACTTTCCGCTGTTTATTGTAAAGAAGACAGGGAAGAAGCTTATAAAAGCAGCCTATTGGGTTTCAAAGGACCTCCTTAAGTCTGTCTTCGCCAACATCTCGCCTGCGCAAGTCACTTTAAAACTGCAAATATTTTCTTTTCAACACAAGGCGTAGGAGGAGGAGAGACAGTCACGAAACTGGATACTGTCTGATTTCACCTTGCTTAGAGAATGAGAGAGTGTCAGGCAACTTCCATGTCTGACTCACAGCTTGTTCTCTTCCTTCTTCCATCACTCATGTCTCTACTTCTCATCCTTATTCTTGTTCAAAGAAGACAACCCAGGTTTAATCTCCCGCCAGGAAGCATGGGCTGGCCATTTCTTGGAGAAACAATTGGCTACTTGAGGCCTTACTCGGCTACTTCCGTTGGAGAATTCATGGAACGACACATATCGAGGTAAAACTAAACTACATAGGGAACAAAAAGGAATGGCCTTTTCTTTATCATAGCATATAAAGCTCCATTTGATGTGCAGGTATGGAAAGATTTACAAGTCCAATTTGTTTGGGGAGCCTACAATTGTCTCTGCAGATGCTGGGTTGAATAGATATATACTGCAGAACGAAGGGAGGCTGTTTGAATGCAGCTACCCTAGAAGTATAGGTGGAATTCTTGGGAAGTGGTCTATGTTAGTTCTAGTAGGAGACATGCATAGAGATATGAGGAGTATATCTCTGAATTTTCTGAGCCATGCCAGGCTTAGAACGCATTTACTGAGAGAGGTGGAGAAGCAAACTCTCCTGGTTCTGAACTCCTGGAAAGAAAATTCCACATTTTCAGCTCAAGATGAAGCAAAAAAGGTAAATTTTGACACTTGCATTATAAATTTGATGATTCAATGTTAGCTGTATAGCAAATGCATAGGTTATAAGAAAAATAAAATTGCAGTTCACCTTCAATCTGATGGCAAAACACATCATGAGTTTGGATCCTGGGAAACCTGAGACTGAGCAACTGAAGAAAGAGTATGTCACTTTTATGAAAGGAGTAGTATCTGCCCCTCTAAATTTGCCTGGAACTGCATACAGGAAAGCCTTGCAGGTGAGCTAAGAGGATGAAAAAGTAGAAGCAAGAACTCTAGTTTTTAGATTCGAGTTTAACTAATTCTGTTCTTGCATGTTCTTATTTGGCAGTCTCGGTCAACAATCTTAAAATTCATAGAGAGAAAAATGGATGAGAGAATTGAAGGAACGAAGGAAGGAATAGAAAACATAGACGAAGATGATCTTCTGGGATGGGTTTTGAAACATTCCAATCTTTCAACAGAGCAAATTCTTGACTTGATACTAAGCTTGCTCTTTGCTGGACATGAAACTTCCTCAGTGGCTATAGCTCTGGCAATTTACTTCTTACAAGGTTGTCCCGGTGCTATTAAACAGTTACAGGTAAGTGAGCTAGCATCTTACGTTAGAATGTTATCTGTTAGTTTCTATCAGTACCCTGTTTTCCGTTCAACTTGCAAGAAACATTTTTATCCATTTTGCCTTGGTAGGAAGAACATAGTGAAATAGCCAGAGCAAAGAAGCAATCAGGAGAAATAGAGTTGAACTGGGAAGATTACAAGAAAATGGAGTTCACTCAATGCGTAAAACCCCTTAATATCGCTATCTCAAATCAAAAGCTTGGAATTGTAATCTGCAAGCAAAACTAATGAGATTCCTGTTTATCATTAAAGGTTATCAGTGAGACACTTAGGCTTGGAAACGTTGTCAGGTTCCTTCACAGAAAAGCTCTGAAAGATGTTCGGTACAAAGGTAAGCGTAATCCCAGTATAATAAACTTGGAAGAGTAATGTTTAGTGTGCGATTACTAAAATTGTGAGAGTAACTTGGAAAGGGTACGATATTCCACGTGGATGGAAAGTGCTTCCGGTGATTGCAGCAGTGCACTTGGACTGTAGTCTTTTTGACCAGCCTCACCACTTTAATCCATGGAGATGGCAGGTAAGTAAAAGCTTTTTGAAATTAGAGACAAAAATATTGGCCATTCTTTTCCTTTTAGTAAATCAAAATTTCCATTTGTTCCTTCTCATGCCATGGCCATGGCCATGGTCCCACTACCCTACACTGTAGCTAGCAGCTGCAGTCCTTTCCTGTATGGGCATACAGCAAAACGCTGAGGCAACCAGAGCTTAATCATTGAGATAAATTTCGATTGCATGAAATGTTTGCTTGCTTTTAGGAGAATAGAGTTGAGTTACAGGATTATGATGCGATATTCTCTTGTTGCGCTAGTCTAATTTTGACATTAAATAACATAAAAGTGAAAGTGAGGTGAGTAAAAAAGTGCTTGAGAAATATGGAAGAATACATGGGAGTTACTAATGATAAACTCATCTGAGGGTGCAAATAGGCAAATGGGGTTGCGAGTTCAAATCGCTGGCACTTCTCATCCCCCAGAATGGGAAAGTTCTAAGAAGGCAAAGGCATTAGAATCCACAATTATTTGGAGTAGAGAGTAGACATTAATATTCAGAAAAAAGGAGATAAGATTTAAGAGACACTAAAATCAAGTGGATCCTCCAAACATTCCATCAAAGCCGTTGATTTCTGTCTCATCCGGAGCAAGATACACAGGCAAAGACGTACGGTTTTCCCATCCAGATCAGGTTATGAACTGTCATGATCATTCAATAGGATGTTTTGCTTGATGGAGAGCTGGTCCCACTTCAACTCTCTCTCTGCGGTGCGTGTGGGTGTTTTGATATGATTAAAGCCCATGTGGAGGTGGGGTTTTTGGGTGCACGTGCAAGGGTGCTTTAGTTGTTCTAGTGGGTCAATAACCAAACTGGTCCACAACCGGGTTAGAGAAGGTTAAAGGCGGGTGAGAGTGTTTTCAGACAAGAAAAGAAAGGTTAAAGGCTACTTCTTTTTTGTGTTTTGTCAGAGAGAATCTTTGCTCTAGGTTGTACCTTCATCAATTCAAAATGGAGGGATTTAGGTCACACTTCATAGTCAACGCTTACGTTAAACTCATTAACTCACATATGGATGACAGTTTTTTGATATAGGTCACTCTTTTCTATGAACTTACATAAACGTTACCGATTGATTGAGCTACAAATTTAGATCCTTTAGACTTTGTCAAGATAGGAAAAGAGGTGGAATTAATCCACTCGGCCAAACCCAACTCGTCTTCCAAGGTTGGTACTGGTCAGATTCAGGGATTGAAATATCTGACAGTAAACTTTGCAGCAATTCTAGTCGTAACTATTATGTTTGCTTAACCAATTTCAACTTTTGGACATAAAAATCTTTTCAAGTTAGTACGTTTATCTGTTGACAGTAACTTCTTCTCTTATTTCATGTTGTAACAGAATAATAATGCTCGTGGATCTTCTACTTATACTAACACAACCACGGCGGCTAGCAACCACTACATGCCATTCGGTGGAGGACCACGGCTATGCGCCGGATCAGAATTGGCAAAGCTCGAGATGGCAATTTTCATACACCATTTAGTCCTCAACTACTACTGGGAATTGGCTGATACCGATCAAGCAGTCGCGTACCCTTTTGTGGATTTTCCTAAAGGTTTACCTATCAGAGTCCAGCACCACTCTTTCACATGAAAGAACTGTTGCATTCCTGTTTTTCAGAGAGCCTAGCTATGCCTGGAATGCATGTTGGCTATAGAGGTTAGATACAGAACAAAAGGACCACTTGTATTGCATGCGAAACTTGAGTACCTTTGGATTGTCCAACGGCCATAGGCTAAGTTGTTTGACGTTATATACAGCACCTCACATGAAGGAATTGAAGTACACAAATATTAGGACCACAACTCCCTCTCTCTGCTCACCTTGTAAATTCTACTTTTCCCTTCGTCCTGATCTTCCTTTGCTGGGTAGTGAGTAGGGTTTTATTTCATCATTTATAATTATACAGTTTTATTATGTAATTAATTGGGCTTGTGCATTTGCATGTTATTTCAGTTTGGTACCATTGAATTTCAAGTTCTGCCTCTCTCTTATATTTCTTTTTGTCAGGGACTTTCATGCATGCAAGATTTTCCTCAACGTTGAAGCTTTAGACTATCAGCAATGATCCGTAATTAACGAATACTTGAGAATCAATAAAACAAAAGCATAGCATAAGCATAGCCAATTTGAGAAAGAAAATCTCTAGCTAATTGGAATCTTACCCACCGTGACAAATCTTATGTGTGTTGGTTCATGGTGGCTCTGCCCCTGTTGGAGTTGGACCCTACGAAAGCTTACAATATATGCACAACAGTGTAACAATGGACATCTTGTGACTTTATCTAGGAAAAGCTGTGATGCTCTCTGGATCTAGCCATAGCCAGCGCACGGAATGGAATTGGAATATTAAACCACACAAGCAAATAAAGGGTCTTTTGTCGTTTGGAACGTAAAGCTTTACAATCTCTCCTTTTCTATTAATGTTATTTCCTGACTTTATCAAATGGTTAAAAAGCTTTGGCTTAAATATTTCCTCTTACTCTTAGGTTCCAGTCCCAGTCCCAGTCCCAATCCCATGCATGCATATAATATCTTTGATTCGTCGTGGGACCTCCTTCGCTTATAATTATCCTTTCTGTCCATGAACACCAGTGGTTCTGCTTCTTTCCAGTTAAGAGACGTTTCTTGTTCATAAACTAACCATTTCAGGAACATGGCTTCCAATTACGTACGTTTTCGCTTCTAAGATGTGTACACATCACTTCACCCTCTAATTGCAGACACAAACGTTTTAAATTGCATGTCGCCATCGCCATTGCTATTGCAATTCTGTCGTGTACTGCAATTTATTTTAATTATGTTTCTAGTTTCTAATTACAATTAATTTCCATTATTCGCTATTAAATCATTTTCTCTAACGCTAATCAAATATGTTTATTGCTTTATTAAGTGCCAATTCCCAGATCCCTCCATTTCGAAATCTGCTTCTGTTTCAAGACTTTCTTGTCTGAATGTATCCAATAGCCCTAGAGAAGATGGTGACATGGTGCGTCTCCTCCACGACTTAAAATGATTGGCATATGAGGTTTAATAATGGATTAATATAATCACTATATTATATAATTAATACACTTCTCGATTCTTAAAAAAGAGTTTGTCTTATTCGAATTGCAAATGGTATATCCAGATTTTGTTAAGAAAGTATCTGGCATGCCATAAAATTGATAAAAGAGTGTTCAATTCATTGCAACATTTTTCGACTGAACATGTCTTTTTGGAGTTAGATATGATTAATTAGGACCAGGTTGGAATATACCGATTATGTCTTGTCCAATATGTGGCTGTTTTCCACTTAATCCTTGATCATTGCAACTTTAAAACGACTTTCTGTAATTAGAAAATGCGTTTGGAGCGATCTTAGGGCTATCCTCTTTATTGTCGCTTTCTTGGAATAATTGTAGGATAAATATGGTATGAGAAAGCTCTCAGTTCTTTATTGTTTGTTGTGCCATCTTCATCGTGCCCATATTGAAACTACTTGGCTTAAAATGAATGTACGTAGGAAAAATTCCAAATGTCGCAGGCAAAGCAAAGCATGACGTCCTGGCTTGGGTGTGTATAAGTTGCTGTATGGCTTTCCACCTTCGAAGGGTGGTTAAGGTTTCTTGTTATGCTTTTGCGAAAACGATACATTTTGTATTGTATCTGTCAAGGATGGCCTCGTCCTACGGCCTCGGAAAGCTATGCACGTTCTGGGCTTTTTGCGCGTGGGCTCCCTCATGAAAAAAACAAACAAGGTAGAGAGACATCAATCAAACATTTTGTAGTCTTGTGACGAAGGAGGCTTAGGTCCTTATCCGTGCTGTAATACCCAACTGTTTGCGTCGTAATATGCCGACAGTGCGACAAATTGCAATACATAATACATTTGATTTGATCGAAGAGTTTTAACATTCTTATTGTTGGTACACTACATAAATCATATCAACCAATGCAAGAGATCGTGAGGCTTCAATGTGGCCCAGATTACACTTCCGCTCTAAACTTTGGGCCAGATCTATTTTGCATCTCAAGCGTCTCCAATCTTTTAAGAATATGGATCAAGTGTTTTCACAAGTCTACTTGGGTCTCCTAACAATAGAATCTCGTACCCCCAAAAACCTTAAATATTACAAAACGGACATGCGTTTAATCTATAAAACAAGATAAATAAAGTAAGAATAATAATAACTAAAATGAAATGAAAATAAGTTATTAAGAAAATTTTTAATACTTGTTTTAAAATTTGTTTATTCACTTTTTATACAAATTGTCTTTTTTTGGTCTATTTTAATGAATAATTATAGCATATTTAAATAAGATAATCAATAATAAGTCATAAAGGTGGCAAGGGAAATGAGATAACTCAATTTAAGGTGATTCAGTTAAATAGTTTTTAATTTTTTAAAAACCTTCCAAATTTTCTTTTGATGCATAATTATTAAATTTCTAATTTATTAAAATTATTAAGATAAAACTACGTGAGAGATTATAATAATTTATTTAAATCCTAATTTTTCATTGTTTTTTGTTCCTTATTTTTCTGCAAATTTTTTAAGATGCTGATGTACTTTATTTTGCTCTTTTTTTAAATACTTTAATTGATCAATTGAATCATTTATTTTTTTGTCACTTTACTCTTTTATAATAAAAATAATTAATTTATTACTCAATCGATCAATTTTTATAAATTAATAAATTTTTATAAATTAAATTTAATTAATATTTTTAATTAAAAATTTCTTTTAATAATATTTTAAAATTTAAAATTTTATTTAATTTTTATCAATTTTAGAATAGTATAATTTTGATTAAAATCTTAAGCATTTTTTTGGTCTCTTTTTTTAACATTCATAATTGTTTTTATAAATAAACTAAAAAAGGGGTGATTACGAGTAACTCCTCGTAATAATCTCAGTACCAATATCTGAAACGCAAGAAGTAACAAAATTTGCTAGAAAACTTGTGATTAGTTTACTAGTACCAAATTTGCTAGAAAATTTAATAAAAGTTCTCCGCACTGGCCCTCTGACAATGGCTTTTCTCGGTTCAAACATAGCAAGCGAGGTATGCTTTTGAATCTTTTGATATCTCTGATCTCTCAGGGTTTCGGTTTGCAATCTCTTGTGTGTGTGTTCTTTTAATGATCTTCCTCGATTATCTGTTTCGGACTCTTATTATTTATATCTGTTGCTCTTATTTTCTAGAGATTAAATTTGGTTTTATGGACGAAGTATTGATTACGATGCTTAAATGTGCGAATTTTTGAGGGAAAAATATTGTATGCGATTAAAGAAGATCTTTACGGAGGAGAATTCTTCTTTCGAAGATTTAACTTTTTGATTCTAACGGTGTTGCTGGGGGTGTTTGCTTATTTAAAGTTTATGCCTTTATGGTTCTTGTTGAGCTTTTCCAGAGAAAATACGGTATTTCCTAAATTGTTCTGTGGGATGCAGGTCGGGTTGCGGTTACTTTTTTGCCCAGTTGGTTCTAATATTGTTCTTCGTACTGCTTGGTGAGTGACATTCAGGTGTTGTTGTTGTTGTTTCTAATCTTTGTTATTGAAATTTTGATTTGATTTCTTATCCTTGTTCCAACATATGTTGAACCTTTAGTGGCTCCACATATGATTTAGCATCGTGTTTTTGTTTTGTGGGACCTTTTGTGTGACCATTTTAGCTTTGCTATTCTTTGCTGGTGCAATACTCGTTATGTCCTGAAACTATTAATGCTCTGTGGTTGGCAACTGAATCGGGTTTTCTTGGTTCCTTTTGTTAATGCAGCTGTTCTGTGGGGATTGTTTTACCTGTTTACTCTACATTCAAGGCAATTGAGAGAAAAAATGAAGATGATCAACAGAAATGGCTCATGTATTGGGCAGGTCAGATATCTGTTTTCTTATCATCTGTTGCTTAACATTTAACCTTTCAAGTCTTTGTTCCCAAGCTCTCCATCCCTGTTCTTCTTTTCTGATCTGAGAATATATGCAGTTTGGTGGTTGACATTATTATTCATTATTCATATATTTATTTTTTATTTTTTGTATTTGCAGCATATGGTTCATTTAGCCTTGTAGAAGTCTTTACAGACAAGCTAATTTCATGGTACATTTCTGGTTTTGCCATTTAAGTTTCCAAAGTTCATATAGGTCATATAGTCTCAAAGCACGAAATTTTCATCAGTTTTAACATATGTATTTACAGATTCTCTACATAGGGTCCAAAATACATAGGCTCACATTCATAAGTCTGTGCACTTGGTATACATGTGGCCTTTTCAATTGAATTATTCCTCAGGAATTTTCCTTGTGCAGGTTTCCCATGTATTATCATGTAAAGTTTGCATTTCTTGTCTGGCTTCAACTTCCAACTGTTGCGGTAAAGTTTCCTCATACATTTAGGCAGTGGTAATGTTGAGCTATTTTCACTGATTGATCATTCTTGTTCCCTGTCCTTTTTGATTTTATTTTTCTAGTTCTTAGTTTAATTATATTCTAACTCATCAAAGATATGATGGTCTATGAAAATTAAAAGTTTCCATTGTACAGCTAGATAATTTACCCACTTACCAAAAAGCATCCTAGTGCTTGTTTCTTATGCTTGTGTTGATTGCATGTTCTTCAATATTTATAGTGGAATTGGAGAAGTCACTGTCTGATAGAAGTTTCTGGTGAATTTGGCCACGTATGTTACTAACAGAAATTCTACCTTTCGAATTATCTCCTGTCCTAGAGTTCTAAGTCTGTGTCATGAAGTAGGATGATTATGGTTTGTCTCCATTATCCCATTTTTCCACTTCGACTCATTTGTTTGTTTAATTCAACACTTCTTCATTAGGGTGCAATGCAATTATACAAGAACCACCTGCGTCCATTTCTCTTGAGGCATCATGGTAGATTCGATCTACTTGTTGGATTTGCATATGGCAAAATGGTATGTCCTCAGTATTATCATTTGTAGCAAATTATTATCTGGATAGCTAATGAATCACGCCTAACTGTGAAGCAAGAGAATTACCTTTTGTTCTAGCGTTGGTGCATTAGGTCATTTTTCGGTAACTTTCCATATCCCATTGCTTACATTTAAGAAATTTACAGGTTAGATTTTACAGTAGGCACCAAGCAGAAATCGTGTATGCCAAGACCATACTCTTGAAGATGATGGGGTCAGGTGATGAGGTTTATTATTGTATCCATTTGTTTGTTTATGTAGTGATAATCAGCAACCGAATTCTCCTGCTGACCTTTCCTATTTCCGCTTGGCAATTCTTGTCTGGACCAGGTGGTAGAATGCCAAAGCCCAAATCAAACCGCCCAGGACATCCTCAAATAGAGGACAGCTCGCCAACAGTATCAGATGGCGATGACGATTGATGCTTCTCCTTTGCAATTTTGTGTCAGGCTAAGGCAGACGCGCGCATAGAAAAGTAACTCGCTAGTTTTTCGCTCGAAGAGTGATTTATGAATGTAACTAACTAACTTAGTAGAAGAAAAAATCAGTCAGAGTTGCTTCATTCCAATTCATGTTCAAACATCTAAATAACAAGTTGCACCTCAAAGAACAAAACATATAAAAGCTATGCTTCTCTCTCTCTAAACCAAATAATACAGAAACTCGAATAGGCTCCTGATTAGTTAGTTAATTCCATAAATTTCAGTTACAACTAAGGTGTTAATATAAAACAATGGCTGCTGGTCAATCAAAGTTAGGACACCATTTACCGAGAGTCCAAGATGTATTTTTCCAGGTCGTTATTCCGTTTCAATTGTTCCCTTCACCACCGTGGGATTGAAGAGCCGAAGAAGAATTATTCTGTTCAAGGTCAGCTACGGCATCTGCTCCGTATAATCGAGTCAATTCTTCCTGTTTTATAAGAACAAAATGGAAGTTGATAGTTAGTTTCTGTCTCCTAGATAATATTAAGCAAAAGCTTCAGATCACTTTGCTATTATTAAGCATCAATCAATAATAAAGGATCCAGGACACGAGCAAACCTTAATTGAATCATTTTCCGATCCAAGTTTTTCGCATTCATCAGATAGCCTTTGTAGTTCATCTCTGAGATTGCTGTTGTCATTGGACAAATTGTCCACCCTGGCTTGTAGGTCTTCACACTCAGCCTGGCAAGGACAAATCAATTAAACCCATTGATTCATGCGTCTAATAAAAAAGATTGGCGGGACAACATACTCAAACTTCAAAAGCAAACCAATAATTAAAAGAGGCAAATAGCAACACATTAGCCACCATTGACTATGAAACTCTGAAAATATCTTGAGCAACCACTAACCCTAACTTGAAGAGCCATATACCACAGATCATATCTGTGCATCTTAAATCTGTCGAAGGGCCATGGAATTTTTTCTAGAACTGTTTGCACATATGAATTATTGAATAGAAATCATGTTTGGAAAAAAAATCCACCTAAATTAGAGAAAAACAAATGTTATCATCACTCACCCTTCCACTCCGTTAAAAGAAAAAATAAAAATAAACCACAAAGCAGCTGATCCTAGTTCTAAAATCAGCAGTAGATCAAGGATATATTTAGTGATTAAAAAGGGCAACTGCTAAAAATACCTGTTTGCGCAGTCTCGACCGTCTGGCTGACTCCCTGTTAGATTGCTTTCTCTTCTGCCTTTTCAGTTCTCGTTCATCCTAGCAGAATCAGTGATTGCATACAATTCAGCAGAACGAAACATAATTCTAGAGCCTAATGGTTGCTGTAGGAGGCATGACGGGAGCATTGCAGTTAAAGATATCAAAAATCAATAGCCTTCCCAGAGAATGAGGTGATGGCAAAAGAACAAAAGCAGAATACCAAACGTGCAGTTGAAAGCCTAAACTGATGAAGTCAAACTTAGCATGACATTTTTGCTCATGATATAGAAGTAGTTCTTTGTTTTAATATACTAAAAGCACACTTCGGAGAAATCCAAGAATCGTACCCACTGTTCAGGCATCCCGGTGGGGACAACTACAGTCGATCTCATTTTTGACCCCCCAGATGCAGCAGTTGCAGGGGAGTCCCATAAGTCCATCCCAATATTTAGATTAGTTGCTGGCACAGACACAATAGCCTTACCAGGCGCTGAACCTTGAATATTTGCCCCAGCAGCAATATTTTGTGCATTGGCTGCAAAAGTAGTGTCAGTGTGGGACTATTTTCCTCGTATAAAAACATGACCAACTAGATTGAGAACATACCATCCGCGAGCATCTGGTCAAAGCTTCCCTTCTTGTTTGCGGCAAATTCCTAAAACAAGTAGGTCAAGATTCAATAAGAGAACTGAAAAGAACATAATGCTTGACACAATAATGCATACCTGTTCGTTAGTATTATCATCACTTCCATCTGATGAGCCATCACTTCCGCTGTCAGCACTGTTAGCATGTATATTTATAATCAGAAAATAGTGCATGACAACGATCTAGAGATGTAATAATATCAAAGACAAGATTGGCTACATTATTTTAGATAAAGAAAATTTAACCATAAACCTGGATCAACAGACCTTTGAGAAGCACCATCATTTCCTGAACCAGAAGCTACCTTGGCACTCTCCCCTGCCTTGCCTCCTGAACTTGCTCTCGGTTTTTTGGTTGAAGTACGGTCTTTTCCATTTAGTCCCTTTCCTACCAACTCTGCACCAGCCTGAGCTGAATTTGGAGTCTATAGTGGAGATTGGGCAATCAATGAACAAAAGAAATCTAACAGCGCAAATATAAGTGGGCAAATAACCCTTAAAAACTCAAAGTAAAAATGAATCTATGTCAGAAGACAATAAGAGAGAAAACCTCATATTTTATTTACCATGGCCATATTAGTCTGAGCATATACTCCCGCAGGATACAAAGCTGGGTATGGAACAGGGGTTCCATATGGTGGGATCAATGGATGCTGAATATTGATCAATAAAAGGGCAAATGAGAAACTCCTTATCAAATCCACCCAACTACACATATCCCAGGGTGTTCTCAAATGAAAGAAATTAGTACCTGGCTTCCCCAAAGGTAGGGATGGGGACTCGGAGAAGCAACGGTTGGGGCAAAAAAGGGAGGTGGGGTGGCACCAGCACTATAGTATGCCTGAACAAATAGCAGTTCTAAACATTCACAATAAGCCACATAGATAGAATATTGATCTATAAATCTAATGAAAGAAAAACCTGCATAGAGTTCGACCAATCAGGATATGACAGTGTCGCTGGTATTTCCTGTAAACAATGAAGAGAGGGACTAGCATACTTGTACAACCCTTTTTGCGTGCACATAAGTATCTATGTGTCTTTTTGTGTTTGTGTTTGTGTCTGTGTGTGAGAGAGCGAGAGAGGACCTGAGTTGAGGCTGCTGTTTTCGAAGGCTTAGCTGGTGTGCTCTCTTCCCCTGTCCCCATTAAGAATCAGCTTAGTAATCTGATTCTCAACAGCTATTAGATACTGAGTAGTCCTATAAATATTTATGAAGACTCTGCAAAACTGAAACAAAATAAAGATTGTTAGCAGATATGGCATGTTTATATTCAGATAAAAGCTCTGTTGAGTCGTATTCCTCTTGTATCATAGGCAAAAAAAAAAAGAAATATCAGCTGTCACTCAGAGAGAACCGTTCAGAGAGTGCTTCATTACATACTACACATTTCACATTGAACCTAGGGCAAACAGGACCCAAAAAATGAATTCAGCCACATTCAAAACAAATCTCTGAATCAAACAGCAATTTTTACGACAAATTGGACATGTGATCCATTCATTTTAACCTTAAACGTTTATTATGTTCAGAGCATATACTCTCCAAATTCAAACCCATGACCTCTTCAACAGATACACTAAGTTTGCTAAATCTATCTAGATTCTGTCAAGTCATACTCATATAATCAGTCTCACTCCCCATCATCAAGGACACAATTATCTCTAAGGGCACAATAGTGTATTGAAACTTTGACCTCAATCCTAAAGGCCAACTCAATTGCACTAATTGGTCGAGCAGGACAAAATCCTCATACTTATGTTAAGACACATTCTCCGGACTCAAATAATGCTCAATAAAGTACCAATATATGGTCATGATCTCTTTGGTCATCTTCTTTATCAATAAAATTTTCAATATAAAAATTGGATGTCGTCTCAAGTTTCCATTCTAACATCAACAATCTTGCAACCAGATCCTTAAAAAGAATAGATAGATGCTCCAACCTGCAGACAGGAACTTGGGAAAACTAATATATTGATCACTCTTTCAAAAGTTCAGCAGCAAACTGAAAGAAGATAAGTAATCACTGGAGAAACAGGAAAAGTCATCATATGAGTCTCTAAAATTTTCGAACAAAGATTAGAGGCGTGGACAAAATAGGTGCTCTATTCTGTGTTGGGGTATGTCAATGAGTGCAATCTAACACAACCAATTGAACGTTGATTCATCTCAAATTGAATTCCCATGATTCTAGGACTTCCAAGCTTAACAATGCATTACACCGATAAATTCTAAACTCGGAAGTTAATTATAAACTCCCAAATCCCACAAACCTAAACCCATTTCAGCAAATCACTAGTGTACAAATTATCTTGTACCATTTTGCCGTATGTGATTGGCCAATTACTTGTCAAGAGAACGTCAAAGCTGCAAACGTGATGACTGTAAATGACGTCAAAGCAGTTATACATACTAAAAGACAAGAAACTTCGTATTGTCATTATAAATCTAGAATAACAACCTCTACAGCAGCTCCAATTTCTCTGCGGACGATTGTACAGCCCACATTGCGCTGTCTATAATCTGCCGTTCCTAAGAACAGACGAACTTCGTTCCAAGTGTGAGTTAAACATGGCCATTACAGCTACAACACACCGTACTTCTTCGAACGTTAACAACAACTCGAAACATTATCCAAAACCCAGTTCGTAAAAGATGCATAATTCCATAATTGAAGCTAAGTATCTATACACCCGTGTGCGAAAATAACCTCAAAATTATCGATGGGCGGAATGACACATCCTTAAACTAGAGAAGACATGTAGAAGCCGAGAATAACCACGAATAATCTCCAAACCATACAAAAATCTCAAACTCGTAGAGCAGAAGATAATTCAAAACGAGAAGCAAATTACAAGATAATGAAAGTATGAGAACAAGTAAAATATGTATATGAATAAAGATAACTAGCAGATTGATTCCGTTAAGAATGAAACTAACGGATACCAAGAAGTAGCCAACAAAGAAAGAAGCTTTAACAATCAAGAAATAAGACAGAGCGAAAAAGCTACCTGGTCACAAAGGGTGTGGCGAGGGGGGACTAGCGGGTGAGGTGGAAGTCCAAGTGGGATATAGGTTTTGTAGAAAAGGAAGTCCTAAGACAAAGAGGACTTGTACTTCTCTTTATATTTCTCTTGAATCTATTATTTATGTACGAAGAATCCAATCCAACGGCTTAGAATTTAAGACGGAGAAAGCAAAATCCCAAAAAGGCCCATGCAACTTCTCCTAAACAGACTACCATACTCGCTACAGATAGACAGACAGGCAGAAAAGAGACGGACACCCTATTCGACCACCCTCCGCCGTCGTCAACGGCCAACAGTAACAAACATAAGATGAAAGATGCGTTGGAGAGACAGCCAATTTGAGAGCTTTTTGTTTTACCGGATTAGATTTCGGTGCCAATGGTGAGTAAGATTAGGGTTTTTACTGGGTCGGGACACGTGCTAAAATGGAGGGAGCAACTGTCGCCCTTTTATTGGTGTCGTATGACTGTCAACTCATCAACCGAACTGACACCTCATTGGATAATGAATGATTTTATTTTTATGAATATATCGAGAAAGCTGAGTGGATGTAAACGACAACTGGTTATGGTTTGGTTAATATCTGACAACCTCAGAGTGAGTCAGGGAGAATAAGATTTACGTCCTTGTATCCGTTATTGTACTTTTCAACTAACCTTTCCTCTTTCATGGTGGGGAATGTCATTCCTTCTGCTGTAGAAAAAAATCTAAAAATTCTGTGTAATTGAATTTCTATATTTTCTGTGTATACAATTGTTCTTGGTGTTCTTATGGTGTTATTGTAACTATGCTCAGTTGACTGTTCTATCAGCTTCGCAGCTGAGTGACAAAGGAAAAACTCAAAAAATGTTAACCATCTGTGCACATATGGAACTATCCTACCTAAATTGCGACCTTCTCACATAATGCATCTGACGATGGAGTCAAAGAAATGTTTTGAACGCTTATTCTTATAAGACTCTGTTGCTCGGCTAGTGTCCAGTGGGGGCACTTCCATCAACTTGGGAGGTGGCATGTCTGCATTACATAGTTTTTCAAGAAAACCTCCAAGGAAATGTGTTATTGCTACAAATTCTGGTCGGTCTTTGGGATTCGCTGCCCAGCAAGCCTCCAGGAAAGGAGCCAACTCATTGGGAATATTTTCCAGGCTAGGCCTTAAATTCTGCACATACGGAGTAGTCATAAAACATCTGCCTCAGTCTGGAAATCAACTTAAGTTATGAGGTTTTATGACAAAGTAGGTAACATTGCTGTAAAACTTTGCTCCAAGATGACTTATAGGACATACATGAGCTACGATGGCATATGCTACTTGAAAGCCATGCCTTCCGTTAAAAGGTAATTCGTTTGTTAGCAGTTCCCAGAAAACAATTGCAAAGCTATATACGTCCACCTTGCGGTCATAACGTTTCTTCTCTCCAACTATATGGTCCTCTGTTCTGATTACCTGAATTTAAGTAATCAGGGAACTTAAGCGTGATCAGGCACCAGTGGCATGTAATTCAAAATTATGAAAGCAGTTACCTCTGGCGCCATCCACCTGTAAGTACCAGCTGTACTATTCATTTCATTGCTTGATTCTTCTATTGCCATGCCAAAGTCCGCCAACTTAATCCTCCTTTTGTCTTCTGTAAGAAGTAGATTGTCTACAATATTCACAAAAGGCATTCCAGTGATCATCTGACAGCAAACAAGTTTTGAGCCATTCCAGAAATTGTTACAGGTTGGGTTCAGGAATTCCCGAATAGAGTTGAATACACCAGGATTCAACTTGAATTCTGGATGGACTGGCTTCCGCCAAACATTATCAGGAAATCTTGACAAAAGGTCATTTTCATATAATTGAGCTTTCCAAAGTATTTTAGTTCGCCAAGAAGTGAGCTTAATTTTTCTTGCTCCTTTTGGTAAACAGATAGATCAGTTTCATGTATATGAAAGACACAAAGTAGGTATCATAAATTAGGGCAAGTGTTGTTCATGTCAACCCGAAAATCACTTGAGAGAGAGATAGTATATAGATTAATCGAAAACTATAACGATGAAAAGCAAATGAATTACTGGGCTTCAAGTCACGATGAACAATGTGATTTCCATGGAGATACTTCATAGCCCGTGCAACATCCAGGGCAAAACTTATAGCAAGCTTCAGATCTAAAAGCTGTGGGCGGATGCTATATAAGTACTTGGTCAATGTATCACCTGTCATGAGTTCCGTAACAAAGACCAATGCAGGATGTACAACGGCACCAACAAACTGTTTAGCAAAAGACAAGTAAGCATTAGGAGCACTGAGAAAATTAATCAAGAGTAATTGATCTTCATCAGCATATTAGGCCACTGCTGAAGCAAGTAAATGAAATACATGCATTGACCAAAGGCTCTATAAAGCATAATTTTTCATGAACATATAAATGCATCCACCGCATCTCAATCTGCAAAAAAGGCAAAAGTTAACTCAATACAACCTAATTCACCTAAGGCATCCAACTCACTCATTTCTCTGTTTTACAAAAATCTGTTTAGCAATAAACCCAAAGTATGATACAAAGTCAGACCCAACTTAATGTTCCGATTTCTTGATCTGCCACCATGGAAACAAAAAAACAGTGTACACTCAGAAGACTAAATATTCCATCCTAGTCACATATTGCTGAATTTAACAAGTATTGGTATTGAGCAAAAACAGTTAATTTACAGTAGAAAATCCAAAACCTTTTCATGTTTCAAATTTAGTATGAGCAAGCAGAAAATTAAAAAAACTAGTGGCACCAAAAGTATAATCATTCATACAACTAAGAACTTTTTTTTTTGAGAATTAACTAAGAACATTATTGTTGATGCGTTCGGAAGCTCATCTAACAAAATACCTTGACAATATTTTCATGGTCCAAACTCGAATGCAAGTTGATCTCCTTCTCGAATCTCTCCTTGCGTCTATCAGTTACAGCTGATATCCTCCTTGGCTCTAATACCTTCACAGCAACAGCCTTTGATTCAAACCTAGAAAAAGAAATCCAAAAATCACTAATATCTTAGTGCACATTCCAGAATGATCATGTAGGACAAAGCAAACCAAATATTTGCAAGAGCACGAAACACAAACATTGTCAACATACACAGATTATAAATGAAATGAAGAGGTTTTCAGTAATTTGGTGGAGCTTAGAGATTTCCTTAGTCTATTTTGTTCTAATGGTAGCAAGTTTTACTTTCTACATTGTCATGCCTCTTTTCTGGCCTTGACGAGCTCAATTTGGCTTTCCCCTCCTTCTATTTCATGTCTGGGATGATATTCGGCCACTTCTCATGTCCAAGTACAATATAATGAATCTCGTCGCATAATTAAAATCTACCTTTTAAGATTCGTTCAAATTCAATTTCTTGGAAGACAGCTTCTTATGGCTCATGCATATCTTATGATTTCTCTTCCATGTCAAAAAACAAGGCTTTGCTTCACAAGAACAATTAGAGATAAGTCTCCTTAATGCTTCCATATTTCTTCCATTGAAGTTACACACATGGATATTCTGAGCTACTCCATGCCCAGCATCCCTTGAAAAGAAAAGATCATTCCTGACCATTAATACTCATATGCAACTTATTCAAAGTCCTTCAAAACCGTCCCACATTATAGTTGATTAATCAAGATTTCTTATAGGGATATTAGCTGAGTCACACAATTCGTACATTCATTGAGCTCTGCCACCTAGTGGTGATGTCAGCAATCATCACGTTCTTACTCTTCACAAATGGTAATTTTAGTAAAGAACCAAGAGAGAGAATAATTCATTTGCCACCATCCATCTCCATCTGTATGTTTTATGTCTGTATTTTCAAGAATGGAATTAATTCATTGCAAACAATTGAAAATACTAGAATCACCTTCACAATCCTTTGCTCCCATCATTGTTAAAAGGAAGCTATATAAGCAGATTTATCTCATGCTCATCCATCTTACACTGACTTCAATTATCCATCTCTAAACACATATATCCAACCATTTGAGATAACCATAATATGCAACTGCAGTCCAACCTGTACTACTATACGAATGAACACGTGGAATCACAATCCTTAAGGGGAAGCACATCTTAACTAAGGAAATGTACCTGTCATTGCCATGCTTGATAAGGGATCTGATCATCATACTGTTTGAAAATTGTTGTGAAGATAATGAAATGATTACTAGCATTGAATTACAAGTTTTAAAAACTTAACAAACGCAGATCAGTACCTCTTTAATAGAGCTGATACATCTACTATCTATAAGCATCTATTTACCATTAACATTAAAAGATATGAAATACATAGTTTGCTAGAGTTTGCTAATTAATATCTACACCAACATGGATAGGTTCTTGATAACATTTATCCGTATTTTAGCACACAATTTACAATAAAACTGAAGGTTCACTAACCAGTAATTTATAATGTTAGAATTCTTAAGATGCCTAAAGGACACACCGATATAGCTGACCTTTTACAAACTTTATAATTTCCATAAAGACAAATGGAGCCTATTTGGTAACCAAGCACTTTAAATCAAACCTCATGAATGGCTACACGTTTAACTATCCACACTTTCTGATATAATTGCAGAAACCAACAACATAAACATTCTCTTCATGGAGATTTAGTGCAACTCAAAAAAGACTGAAGACTATGAATAGTTCCACATATGACATAATCTCAACCCAAACTTTCTCTTTGCATTAGCATTTAACAATCTGGGCATGCAAATATGATAAGGTCCATATCAAAAGTAGTTTTGTTATCAGAGACAGATACACAAGGTGAAATACGGGCAGAAGGAATGAACTGGTTGTATGCTGAAGTGGAAACTGTTAAAGGGGCTTGGATACATTGTAGGTAACTGAGGAAGCCGCCGAGGCTGCCTTCTCCAAGTTGACATTAGTTTTCGAGTGATTTTCTAATTTCTACTAATGACAGAGACCAAAAGACCACTTCTTTTTCTCTTTACCACTTTCCAAATCTTAAATAAACAAAAGGAAAGTTTAAGAATTTCCAAGAAAATGAATGAAGAACCAAACAAGAATCTAGCTCTCGCATATCACCTCCTTATAACAAGAATGAAAACAGTGCTCTAAGAAAATTCCTAAGCCGCAGCGCAAGAAAATTTGAAACCGCAAGAAGCACAAGTCCTATAAAAAGATTGACAATTACAAACAGAACCCAAAATTCCAAAGACCAGCAGGAACACAGTTAAGCAAACAAAGAACGACCGAGAATTCAACAAAACCAGAACAAGCACACAATGTGATCAAACCCAGAAAGCAATAATCAACGAAAGACAAGTCGTTTAGGGACATACACTCCTTGGAAGACAGTAGCCATAGGTCCATCACCGATCTTTTTACTAACAAACACCTGATTAACATCAATAACCAAGTCCTTGTCAATATTGAAAACAAACTTCTCCTTATAATTCACTTCATCATTTTCATTGCAGATACGCATTTCCAGAGTTTCAGTAATCTGAGAACTGTAAAGTTTCAATCTTTGCACTAACAGTGATCATCCAGAGAAGGAATGATACAGAGAAGTGCATGTACTCACACATGGCAGGTGGGTCTATATATAGTGTAGGTAATAAATGTGATTTTCCTTTTCATTTCTCTGAGGAAAATTATGGTATGTTTTTTGATAGTGTTTAAAACCAAATGTCTGAGCCAAAAAAGAGGGAAAGTTAAGCCAAGCCTTCCTCCATTAAAGGGATTTTCCATTATCATTTTATTTTATCGAGTCCATCCAATCAACTGGGCTATGCTAATCTGCTGTAAGTACATGATAAGCATGTTCGTTTTATTGCAAATCGTTGGTTGAATGCTGAATAAGTTTCACAACTTGTGCACATTGACCGTCCGATTGGAAGGAAGGTGGGTGATCAGAATGAGTCTTTTGAGTAACTGAACATTTTTGTAGTGCGGGCCGCTCATTAATTGTCATGGATTTTATTGTAAAAGAGAAAATTACTAATTAACTTTCATAAATACTATTGATTTTTTCCATCTTTCCATTTCAGACTTTAAATGGCAACAGCCAATCATGGGGACCTAATTCAAGTCTTATCCTCCCCCTTTTACATTTTCTACTTAAAGAATTACAAAAAAGATTGGAAGCTTTAAACCTTAGTCGACCTTCTACCTCTTCTCTTGCTGAAGCTTTCCTTCTAAACTTTTACTCCTTTGTTTTTGTGTATTCAGTTATTTGCCTGGTTAGCGCTTCTATGGTTATAATTTCCTAGAATTTTAACGCTTCATGAGTCAACTATAGTTGATGACACTTCTTTTACAGTTCATTTGTTTCTCTCCCTATGATCCATACATATACTGCCTTTTGTAACACTACTGTTGGGTAATTAAGATACCAGTTATGGAGGAACCTTTTTGTTACTAAGATTAGGTAACTATTTGACAATCTTCTGTTGTTTGTTATAAACAATGGGAAAGGAAGGTATTTTTGGTTCCTTCTGTAATTTTTGGTAAAGATGCATTGGCACTCAATAATTTTAGTGCTCATGTTCTAAACAAAATGCATATGAAATATATTTTTGTTTAGGAATCCGAACAACTGAGTTTTTAAGTTATAAGAGATAGTAGTTTCTATTAGATTAAATTGCCTCAGGGTTTTATGTATATTTATACATCGTATTACAAAAGGTGGGATTGTTGATAGTTAGCTATTGGACAAAAGGTATAATTTGTCCTCTAATATTCTACAAAATTTTTAAATTTTCTTATTATTATATATGGTACCAATTCATCCCTTAACATTTACAAAATAGAACAATTAGCAATCTAAAATATCACTTTGCTAGGCTTCCATTAGTTAAACATGATGGTCTTGTCATAAGAGAATAAATAACATGTCAAATCAATCAATATGTCATATGATGTGTCTTATCTCTTTTATTTCTATTTTACTTATAATTTTTTTTTTAAAAATTTACTTTTTAAAAACCGGCAGTTATGATTACACGAAATAAACTCAACCTTGCTTTCTTCCTCCGATCTTCATTTTCATTGAACACTAATTGACCCTTAATCTAGTCTACAATGTTTTTTCTCAAGTTGTATAGTAATTGACCTACAAAATCTTCTCTATCTTTAAACCATAAAACATATTTCAATCTTAAACATTATTGTGTGTTGGAGCTGGAGTTGGCGTTGGAGCTGGGGTTGGGTAACAGTACTTTCTATCTTATTTTAGTGTTTTCTTATTCTTACCCACTTTATTTTGGTGTGTGTATACTTCATTATCATTTCTCCCTTGTTTATGTTCTCTTCGTTATACTTCTTGCCTAATTTATTCCTAATATGGGTAGATTTCTTCGATGTGTATTAGCAAGTATGCTTTGCTTTGCATGTGTATTACATTTAATGGGAATTTTTAAGTATAGGTCTTTAACTAACAACATTAATGCTTTATTGATTGATGGTCATGTTTCTTAGAAGAATATGATGGTTATTTCATGCTAATTGATATTATTTCCATGTTGTTGATTGATGGTTAAGTTTCTTATGAGAATTTGATATTGTTATTAATGCTTTAGTTATGTTGCTTGTGAGAATTTGATGGTTATTTCATGTTGATTGATAGTTATTTCTATTTTATTGATTAATGGTTATGTTTCTTGCGAGAATTTAAGATTATTGTTGATTGGTTATGTCATCACCCACACTAGAAAGATGTAGCAGTTGAGATTAGAGGTGTTATACTCTAGGTCTTCAAGTAACAACAATTCTTCAAGTAATGTCCAATGTTTATGTGGATTTAATGATGTCTAAGGACTTTATAAAGTGAAAAAAAAATCCTAAATATAGGTTTTATAAGTGCCCAAAATATCCAATTATTGAAAAAATATTATGTTACAATACTCAATATAGGAACATTAATTGAATATATATGTTAATTAATATTTGTTTTTATGAAGATTGCAAGGTTGGGAGTTGTAAATTCTTTTGTTGGCATGACGACTCCCTTCACAGATAGGGTTGTTCATGTTATTCAGAAATCGATGAATGAAAATAATAATCTAAATTAATAATTATCAATAAGTTATAAAGGACAATTTAAGATAAGGTGTGTGAGGAAGCTGTCAGAAGATTGAAAATGGAAGAACAAAAGGAATAAATTTAGGATGAAAATAAAAAAAATAGAGTATGAACTTAAGCTTGTTATAAATGAGAACAAGGAGCTAAAGAAGATACTCATGACATATCTCATTATTCTTTTAATATTGAAATGTATTATTATCATGTTTTTTCAATATTGAAATTATAAGGCCAATGTGAGAAGTACTTGTATGTAATACGATATTAAGGAGCCATAATATGTGAGAAATACTTGTTTGTAATATGGGGCTAATATGATATATTATAATTCTTACTCTTTTCTTATGTTAGGATGTACTTTCTAAGAAGTCATATGTGTTGTGCATCTAAAGTTGGCTAATCTATTGAGAATGTTGGATGTCATTGATAAGCTATTGTGGTTGTCATATTCAGATGTAACTATATTAAAATTAGGCAATAAAGAAGATTGTGATAAATGAAATTCAACTAGTTTAATAAATCTTCTCCTTATTAGCAATCATGTTTTGGAGGCAATCATAGAATTATACGAGGATATGGTTTAAGACAATATAAAAGGTTCCATTTAAGTCCATGTATATGAACATTGTGAAATTTATATATTTAAAAACTTGATAAATTAGTTTCCTTCTTAAAAGGACATTATATGAGTTTTTTTGTGAAATTAAACGTGTAAAAACAATAGTGCTTGTTCATATAAACATATTCAAAACTTAACAAGGAAGCTGAACATTTATAAACTTTCATAATTTCTCATGCAAAAGAAAATTAATTTAATTTATTGAAAAAAGACATAGAATGGTTGTTGACAATTGGAAATTATCATTTCTAGGTAAGTTAACTGTTGGCCCTCGAATTTTTTTTATTGAAATTAATCATGATTTAAATGAATTATGAGGTTAGTGGATTATTTTGTGGAGTTAATTGTTATGTTAATGTTGGTAAGATTTTATGACATAGGTAAATTGAATTAAAGGATTAAAGTAGTAAGATTGTATAAGGGCAAATTGGGCATGACACTTAAGTTTAAAGACCATAAGCATATAAGGAAGGGGTAAAGTGGACTTTTTACCCTCATTAAGGGTATTAAGGGAAGAAGAAAAATGTGTCTTCCATTTAAGAAGAGAGCAAGAACGTTAGTGAGAAGAAAGAAAGGAGAGAGTTTCGTGGGAGAGAAAAGAAGAAGAAGAGAATGTGTTAGTTTGTTTTGTTTATGGACCCGCCCAAACTATTCTGATGTGCTTATGTGCTCATGATATGTTTGACAAGATTGATGCATACATGATTTGTACTATTGTGAATTGTTTGACAAATTGAGAATTTTATGAAATAAGTGTTTTATGATTTTTAAATGTGGAATTACTATGGTTATGAAAAGGTGCAATGACAATGAGTTTTATAAAGGAATTTTTGCTTGTTTCTCGATTATAAACTTGTTACCCACGAGCTTTAAGCTCACCCCTCATTTCCGTCCCATCTTCAGGTGATGAGGAAGAGATCAAGGGATCAAGAGTATAAGGGCATTACTTCAAAATCTACATATTTTGGAATTTAAGTTATTTTTGTAAAATACAAGGCTTAGTCACATTTCAAGGATCATTAGTTCATGTAACTTTTGTTTTTGGAGATTTGAGACATTGATGTATTGTGGCTTGAAATGCCATTAAAGATTTGTAAAAATTGTTATTTTTGATGTTAAGTTGAAATATGAAATTGTGTATGGATGAGGTTGAATTGAAATTAGGCATACTTGAGGAAGTTATCGATTTGAGATGATTATTTTG